>WAAD01004358.1:4406-93000 GCA_013389945.1 Fregata magnificens
AGTCATGGCTTCAGTAGCTGCTATCAGCTCATTCTCAGAAGCCACCTGCAAAATATCACACCCTAAAAAAAAGCACCCAGCACTGCTCATAGGTATCTGCAATGAGGAGTTTGTTTACTACTTGTTAATATGAATTTCTGAGCTTATAATTTTGAAGCTTGCGGTCATAGTCTATTAAATTTGACACCTATCTTACTTTCTCCATGGGCACAGCCTTAGGTTTCTGGTGAGATGCAGTCATGATCAGAGGCAAAAAGCAAATGGGGGAGAGGGTTTTTGGGGGTCAAGTTGCAATCTTACAGAAAGTATATTCCTTTAAAGTTCAACAAATGTGCATTTTCTGAAGAAATCAGTGGCTACTACACAGGGAAAGCCCTGCCTTGTTTGGGTGTCATTTGATGGTATGTCCAATTTGACTGCGTGGTGCCTACAGACAGCAAGTGCAGATGAGACCTTTTTCCTAATGATGGTACAGACATAGGCAACAGAGGCTGCTCAGGGCAGTTTACAGTCCCAGCTGAACAGACAAGGAGAACTCAGGGAGATGAAATAACTTACTGTTGTTGAGGACCTGAGCCAGATTTAATGCAAGTCTTCTAAACAGTGCAGTGACTTGTCTAGCACATCACCTTACCTTCTGCTCTCAATGAAAAGCAAAACAAAACGTACAAAATCAAGTGATGTAGATAAGATAGACCTTAAATCAAGGAGATCAGAGATGGACAAAAGCCACTGGGAACTTAAGTTCAAAAGAGGGAGCACCGTGGAAATACAGAAGGTCACAAGTAGCAACAGAAAGAAAAGGGAAAGATACTGTAAGATAGCAAATAGCATGCGTGTTTCCTATTCTGAGAACAAAATACCTGTCTGCTGGCTGTGCCCTCTGAGGGTTTTACTTAAAACCTCAAGTAACAGAAGGCACCTTATAGCCATTTTCACTGGCTGCATCATGACAGACTGGCCGAGTCCTCCCTTCACAGGCCTAGAAACCGTGACTCCCTGCTCCAGGAGCAAAATCAGGAGATGAGGTCACTTGTTACCTGATTTCTATGGCAACAGAAGGCACTTCAGCCTCTCATCTGCTCCTCCTGCTTCTCCCCTTTTTCTGGGGAACTGAAACTTCTGGCTGTGGATTTATGCTCCAGTTGAGGCTGACATCACTTCCGATGATGCATGGAAAAATAAGAAGTGGTTCCCTTTAGAAAGAGCAATACGAAAAATTCAGGAGAATGACATTTTCTTTCACTAAGTCGTTGAAAAAAAGAAAGGAGGTGGTTTTGAAGGAAGGGGGTTGAAGACAGAGGCTACCTATTTTTGTCAAGACAACACAGAGCGCAAAGATATATGGAGAAAGTATAATTGTCAGTCACTTTCCCGTGAAGGATATTTTATGCAGTAATAAATGAGACAAACAGGCACTGAATAGGGCTTTATGGGAAGCTGTTTTGGCTCAGTTATACCTCTGCCTCTCAGGGTTTCTCCCATTAGTCACTGAGCTGATGAATTTGCTCAGCAGTGGTGGCAGTTTCTAGAAAAGAAGAAACAGCTCTCAGAAGATTCAGCAGTTTAGTTTAAATACATTTCCTCTCCCACGCCTGCTCCATGCTGAGCTCCCGTCTCTCTCTCTGCAGCTGTTGCCTGTTTCACGAATACCCTCTCCTTCATGTTAATCACCCCCATCCGTCCTTGGAGGCAGCTGGAGCCAACCAGCACCATCTTTTCACAGCTATGTCATGGGAAGATATCAGGCTTTTAGAGCCCGCAGAATTTAATCTGAAACCAGAAGAAACCAAGATTTTTGTTCAGGATTCAGAAGTATTCAGTAATTTCTGGGGATTCAGAAGCTTTGAGCTCAAGTCTGATGTCTCCCTTGAGGTTGTGGCTGTCCTCTGGTGTGGCTGGCATGGTTACCTGGTAGATGTAGCTTCATCTACCTGAGCTGGTTCTGCATGAGCTAACCATCGACTGCTAATGCTAAGAAAAATGGTGCAGAAAAATTCAGGCTGTCTTTGCCCACAGCCTGTTTGCATCTGAAATCTGTGTAGCTGCATTGCACGGTGTTTTTCTCAAGTAAGTCACCCTGATCATGAATACTTTTTGGCTTGAGCTGGCAGCAGTTTGAGAAGCTCTGCACTGCTTTCTGTAATTTGTTATAGGCGCTGTTTCCCCCTATTTAAAGTAGAGATAATGTTACTTGCAAAACATGCTGAGATGTGTGCCGGGATGTAAATTCGAGGTAATATTGCAATTCCTCTAATGGCTTCCTTTCAAACTCTCAAGCAGGGCCATGTGAATTGGTTCTTCAGCTGAATTGTGGGATTTAAGTCTATTTTTGTGACTGACAAACACTAATCCCTCACACTACAATATATGATTTTCCCATTTACCCTTTACATGGCATTTGATGAAGTAAGCTATTAAATAATAATTGTTGTAGCGAAGGGCAGTGTATTTGCCCACTTTTAGAGATTTCTGAAATGTTAATACATGAAGCTATTGCTGCAGCTGTTTCAGATGCGCCTGCCCTGTGTATGGCATGTACTGGATGCTCTAATTAAACCCATTTTCATTTAGTCAGTGGAAAAAAAAAAAAAAAATCAAAATTGCTTTTTGCACCAGGTTGGTTATTTAATTGGGATGGGGAAAATGAGGAAGCAGAGGAAGAACAAGTGAGTTATCCCCAGCAGGACACTGAGAATAAGCACTTTTTGCTTGGAAAATCATTGGTATCAGTCATTGTCTTGAAAATAGCCTTTGATGCTACTCACTGGATTTTTGTCACAAGCTGGTAGTGGGATCTGCAGATGCTGTTGGAGTTACACAGCTGAGGTATGATGAAGTGATTTCTTCAAGGATAGTGGCTTCCACTGGGACTTGGATAGCTAATGGGATTGAAGAGTTTTCCCTAGAGGTCATCAGTTGTGACTGAATACATTAAAATGAGAGAACAGTTCAGTGGCTTATGTAAAATGAGATGGTGGCATGAATCCAACTATTCAGTAGACAGGTATCTCCATCTACATGCTAATACTGGAGATTTAGGCTTTTTGTGCCTTGAAAACAGTTCATGATGTGGAGAGACCATCTACTATCAAGGTCTGCAAGACTCCAGCTTTCTAATTCTGGCTGCAGAGAGGACCTTATTTTTATAGGATCTGCTCTATTTGTATATAAATAAATAAATAATAATTATAAAAAAAAAAAAAAAAAAAAAACAAAAACAAAGAAGAGACAAGAAACTATGTATTTGTCCCAGAAAACGATTCCCATACTGGGATGTAGAGTCACCTTCCTTTATGTTAGTCCAGGGAACCCCAAATTCTCCTGTACCAGGTGAAACAGTTTCAAGAGATGGGGCTGAGACAATTCTGTATCCTGGCCATTATGGTATGCAACATGACTGCAGAAGCTCCTGAGAACCAGAATCACAAGCACCATCACAACCACTTTCAATCCCAGGTGCAATCTTACTTAAGAGGCCAAACTCTGATGTCTTCAAGAGAGAAAATCAGGGTGCTTCTATAGGTTGGAATGAAAAAAGATATTATTACACCTCTGCCTAGAATTCTGTAGGAAGGATATAATTAGGAATATATGCTTCACAATGTACCTAAAGATAAGGTTCTTCATTAAATTTCTAGGGTTTTCCATAAGGGCTTGGCTGAGTCTGGAAATGTTAAATCGCCATGCTTGTGAAATGCCTCCTCCACTGCACGGAGAGATGCTTGGGGAAGCTTTCTCTGTGCAGATACATGGACCTCACTCATTTGCTGAGTTAAAATAACAGTGTCATTGTAGGCATGAATATTTAAGGATATAACCAAGTGAAGTTTTGTTATATTGTTTATTAGCAGGAACCTTCACGCTAAGTATGGGTTCAGGAACCACTATTCTGAATTTAACTTCATTATGTTCAGTAGTTATCATGCCTCCTTTTCCTGCTCCACAGGTGCCAACTGTTTTTTTCTCAATGGTTTTAACTGATTAGTAAAATCAAGTTAGACTCAAAGCAGTTGTTGTCTACCTGTATGTAGCTGGAAGGCTGGTGTCTCTGGTTCAAAACTGGAAAAGCTTAGTGTGCTTTAAAACTTGCTTGTTTTTTCCAACTACTGCAGTTAGTTGATAAATTTAAAACACCAACAAAAAAATCCCTCTCCTTGCAAACGATACCTAACTTTTTTTCCTAAACTGTTCCTTTTTTTTCTAAACTGTTCACATGTACTGTTTTAAAAAGAGGAATGAAAATACATTTTACTGCCCTCAGATTAAGGTCAAAAGCAGCTTCACACTTACTCCATTGTCAGAGTCATCTTTCTGACTCTGACCCTATAGAAGCAAACCATTTCTGAAATGTATTGTGTTTACAGGGCTTTTGGAGGAGAGAGGAGACCTACTGCGTAACCACAATTTCATTGAAACATGCAACTATCATGTTATGCAGCAAACAAATTATGAAGCATATTACAGGCATGGCCTTGAGATATTTTTTTAAGTCCAAATACAACTTGATTTTTTTTCTTGTTTTCTAAGTGAATGTCTTGAAGCTGACTGACAGCGAAGCAAAAGGGTTTAGGAAGTTGTAGGAACACTTCATTTCATACGATCTCAACAGAAGCTCAGTCCCTTTATTATTAATGCTCTCTCTCCTTTCAAATCATTGATTAAAAACTCATCCATTCCACTTGCCCTACCAGCTGTAATATCACTATCTCACACCTGTTCTGGATGTGTGTATATAAATATACCCTATGGATTAATGACTTTTCAGGATATGGTTCAAATTTTGAGGGGGATATATTACTCCTTTAGCTAGTATTCTGCAGTGAAGTGATAGTTTTATTTTGGTTCAGTGCTTAAAACAAACGAAAACAATGCATTTTAACGTTTGTATTGACCTGAAAATGAAAATAAATTTTCAATGAATTGATTCTGTGGGAAGAGGAACAGTGGAAAGGGGAGAATTACTCCATTCCTTGCTTCATTGAATAAATACTTTACAGTAAATAGAATTGGAGACATTGAGAAAATCCCAGTCTCAACTTTGACTTGCATTTAATCATTAAGGTGGTAAATGGGAAAGCTCATTGATTCAGGCTGGGAGGCAGTTTAAATGGGTGCCTTAATAGTATAGTAGAGCATATAAAGACTTCTTTATCCAGTCCTTACGGGCCTTGTGAAAGGCCTATGGCTAATCTGGCCTGAAAAAGCAAAACATTTAGGGAACATTGAAATGAATCATACTGACATTTTCAGAAAACAGTGTCTGTTTTAGCTGAGTTGAAACCATTTGCTAAATTAATGTTTAGTTTCAGCATAGTCCAAAACTGCATATTTTGTGATTAATCCATCCAAACTCCTGCCCAGACATTCTTTCAAGTTTAAGGGAAAAACATTTTCCCTTAACTCTCTCTAGCTCTATTGATTGCTTGCATCATTCACATACTCTTACTCACCAATGATCCAAATTAAGGATTTTGGGCTCTGTAATTCTAGGCAATGTGCACATGAAAGATGACATCTTCTCCAAAAGAGCTTATGATTTTATTTGGGAGCTGAGAAACAAGATGGATAGAACAGACAGATAAGGGAGAAGGCGGCAACAAAATGTGATTAATATTAGTGTAATAAGCAGTGATTAAAGCACAGGAGGTTTTTTCACATGTCAGAACGTATCCCGGCAGAGGTGACTTTTAAACACCTCAGCACAATTACTCTGTAGATGTCCCACAGCTCTGTTCAAAGACAGGGCTACGACTCTAAAATGTCCGCATTCCCTGGTTATGACTACGCCAGATTTGTCACCTCTCCGGCTGCAGGGACGGAGAGCTGAGAGAGCCCTTTGCAGCGCACGGGGGCAGCGCACAGGGCTGCCAAGAGGACGGGGAGGAGACGGAGCGGGGAGCTCGATGTGTTTCTCCCTGTTCCTGAGACCACTATGAAAAGTGTGGTGCCTCATCAATCATAGGCTTCAACAGAACGGAAAATAAGCCCTTATGCACCTTTTATGGTCTGTATTAGCTCCAAAGCACCACATAGGTGTAGGATGTGGTCATAAAATCACAATATAAATGCACGTTCCAAGATGTTAGACTTCTTTTTTTTTTTTTGCATATCTGTGCAAAACTATATTTCCTAACATAAAAGTTTTATTTGTTTTTAAATTACATCCATAGGAAACAGGCTTATTTCCACCATCATGAAGGGTGAGGAACGGTACAGGAAAAAAAGGAAATACTTGAGTGAAATACTATGATTCTAGTGTGCTTGCTGCTGAACTATTATTTTGTGGTTTTGGCCACTGCAGTATAAGAATTTTGTAATACTTCAAAACAGGGATAAGGAAACCAATTCTATTACTACTGAGAAATGAACTATGATATGAATGCAGGATAAAAACCCCCGTAAATCTACAGTAGCCTAGAATTAGGGAGAGTGAGGGGGAAGTTTAAAATCTAAATGGTAGAGAGTATGCCAAGCCAAGTTATTATTTTCAGCCATGCACAGATAATAGAGCAAAGGAAGTAAAAATGGAAATTAAAAAGACAAAAAAAAAAAAAAGCAAAAAAAAAGCATTCGGAGGAGATGTGAGGAAACACTTTTCTATTCAAAAGAACATAAATGTGTGAAGTGGCCTACCAGGCAACACTGTTGAACTTAAACACTAGGGCTATTCAAGACACTATAAGGTAGTGTCTCAGAGGGATCATGGTATTGAAAATGTAATGAGGCGTAACTTATCCCCAGAGATCTCTGATCTTTTATTATATATGAAAGCTATTCTTGCAAAACAGTAGCTGAGTCTACACACAGCCTTGCAGGAGCATGCAAAGGCAAATCCACACTCCCTGCTTGGTCTGTTGTTTTTTTTTTTTTTTAACACTGCTTATTTGTAACCTAAGTCTGCCAGCTTTGCAGGGAAACTGTATGCATGTTTTGTCTCTGGTGCAGCTTCATGTACAGTTTTGGCAGGAGGTCCAACGGGTTAAGAAGAATAGATGAAATCTTAAAAGGGCAGGTTCAGGCAATGCACATCTACATCTTTCTGATCATGCTGCTGCTGGGGTTGGAGATAGGATTTTGTGCAAACAAAAATTCTGATCTGTTTAAATGTAAAGAAGACCCAGAGATATGATGGTAAAACACTGTTCTTGTTAATGTGGCCTCCTGTGATTTTGATGCTGGTTCTCCTCATGCCCTGACATTGTGAAAAATGTGTAGCCTGTTTAGCTTTCTCTCTTTTTTTTCTTTGTTTTGTTTTGTTTGAGTTTGTTTTTTCCCCCCCCTTAGATTTGGAGGGTGAGGAGTCAGCCTAGCTAGTACAGGGGGGGACAATTTTCTGGACGTTGAGGAAGGTTAGGCTGGAGGCAGGGAGTCAGGTGGCGCAGAGAAAGAAGTGGAGGGGCAGGGAGAGATGGTAAGAAGGGGTCTGGGAACAAAACATAATTGTATCCAGATCCTGGAAAAGCAGAGGAATCTGCATCCCAACACTCCTCTGCTCTGCTCTTAAAAAATGGGGCAGGGAGATTCATGTTGGTCTGTCTATTAGCTGAGCTACATGTAGGATAGCAGCCCACTTCTGCTGGCTGTATTAAATCAAAAGAAGGAGGTCTGTGCTCTGGTGTGTTTCATTTATCCATGGATGCAAGCACTGTCCCCAAAAGTGAAAGGTAAGATGCCAACAGCCTGCTGGTCCAGATAGCACCCAAACCCCAGGTAGCAATGCGGGCTGCCTTTTCTCCAGCAATTTCTACTTGTCTAAGACTCAGTGGGTTCCTCATAAACACTTTATGAATGGTGGAGGAAAGGCACCACTTTCCTATCTGTGTGTAGTTGTAGCCCAGAATTAGTAGGGTCATTAATCTCCACTTCTCCACAAGGGAGGACAAACAGTGCTAAGTCCTTTCGAAGTCCTGGCTGGCACAGGTGGACGTGTTTGGTCCTGTACCTGGGGAGCCGCAGTCTGGACCTTTCTCTCCTTGATGGGCTTTCAACCCGCAATTTCTGATTTCCAGCACAGTGTCTTAACCACCACACTGCAGACCATGTTTGGGGGAAGCACTTTCTGTCTCCTCTAATGTAAGAGTGATTCAGACTCAGACCAATGGTCCATTAAGTCGGTTTTCTTATTTCCAACATTACCCGGTAGTGACTGTTAGGGACGACTGTAGGAACGCAGCACCTCTATGAAGCAGTCCATTCCCTGTTATATCACCTGGCTATACAGCAAATGTGCTAGGGGTTTTCTGAACTGGATTTTGCTTTCAGACTACTGGATTTGTTAATTTTTGAAATCTATTTTTAAAAATCTATTTATATTAATTGCTCCTCAACCTCATCTTGTGGCAAAGAGGCCAAAGTTTATTTGCATGCCATGTACAAAAAAGCAACTCTTTTTGCTTAAAATGGTTGCTTAACCATTTCACTGGTACCTCTGCAATTTGTATGTAACCCTGTTCACTCACTCCATAACTGTCTCATTTCTTACCCATGTCTAAGTCAGCTCAGTCTGTTCTCATGGAAGAGGCAGGCCATGCTTCTAGTTGTCTTTCTTGCCCTTTTCTGTATCTTTTCAAGTCCTGCTATAATCTTTTTGATTTGGGGTGGCTGAAACTGTGCACAGCATTTGAGATGCAAGCACAGTGTGTATTTACATAGTAGCATAAAAATGATTTCTGTTTTATTCTCTTTTCCTTTCCTAATAATTCCTACAATTATATTGCCTTTTTGGCTGCTGCTGAGCACTGAGTTGATGTTTTCAGAGAACTATCCACAGTAACTCTAAGATGTCTTTCCTGAGTGGTAATAGCGTATTTACAGCCCATCATTGTGTATGTATAGTTAGGGTTATTTTTTCCCTATGTGCACTTATCAACGTTGAATTTCATCTTCCATTTTATTGCCTATTCACTCAGTGCCATGAGCTCCTTCTGCAAGTCCTCACAGTCAGCTTTAGATTTAAGTATCCTGCATAATTTTGTATCATCCACAGCATTTTTTACCTCTCTATTTACCTCCTTTTCCAGATCATTTTTGAATATGCTGAATAGCACAGGTTCTCTAGTAATCTTTCTCCATTGTGAAGACTAACCATTTATTCCTACCTTTTGTTTCCGATCTTATACTGGGTATTAATTCATAAGAGGACCTTCCCTCTTACCCAGACAGCTCAGTTTCTCTAAGAGGCTTTTGTGAAGGATCATGCTAATGGCTTTCGGAAGTCGAAGAGTGCTGCACAGATTGGATCACTGTTTTCCACATTCTTTCAGGCATCCACAAAGAACTCCTTCTGAAACACAGCTTCTCTACACAGAAATTATATTGACATTTCCCAGGCACGTCATATTTACTGCTGTCATGATTTTTGTTTTTCTTTTTAATTTTTCCAAAACTCCAGGATACATGTTACTGGTCCACTGTTCACCTGATCACCCCGAAACCCCTATTAAAGACTGCTAGTAGATTTGCCACCTCCCATTTCTCTGCTTTGTAAACAATTAAGGGATAGCATACAACTCTGTTATTAATTGAACAATCTCACATTGAACACCCTAGCAAACAGTTAATATTCAATTTACTCATTTTTTCTGAAATATCTGTCATTGTCCAGTCTGAGACAGTTCTTCAGGCTTATTTCCCATACACATCATCTGACCTTGTGCTTTCTGAATGGCATTTTATGCACATTGATCACCCACTGGTGATCGCTAGCAAACTTCCTGCTTCTGACATGTTTTATGATTAACTTCTATGCCTTTAACAAGTTGTTCTTCAAAATCTTTTCTGCCTGTCCTATTACAATTCTATATTCAGCTTCCCAAGGTTTATATACTTTTCTGTTTTTCTTAAATAGATACAAATTCAATTTTTCTGAAGGATTTTCACTTCCGATAAACTCTTTTACCATTTAACCATGCTGAGGTTTTTTTCTGATCCCTTTGGAGGTGGATTTTTGTTTGTTTGGTTGGTTATCTTGAGCTTCTACTATATTGTTTTAAAATACTCTCTAGTGCCACTTGCAAACAATTTATGATGTTACATACTCCTGATTTTTTTTTCAACTAACTCCCTTTTTTTGTAGTTCCCCTTTAAAAGTAAATATGACTGGTACAGACTTTTTTTCCTTTTCTTTGTTTGATTGATTTTTATTACTGACTGGTTTTTCTATAGTCTTATTTTGAAGCAGGTCCTGAAAACACATGGGAATGCTTACTGTCATCTGGGTTTCTGGCTCCAGAAAGCCGTTGTTTATGATTACTGCAAGTGTAGTCTTCCAATAACATGGGTTTTTTTGGTTGTTGTTTTGTGGTTTGGGGTTGGTTTTTTTTTTTCCTTTTAAACCTCCTCAGTGTCTTTTGGAATCTATTGGTCATTGCTATCAAACGAACAATTTGTAGTCAGTAGTACAGCTTTGGCAATCTCCTTATCTCAGCAGGGAAAATCAGTCCTATGGATTCTGGGGTATGGTTTGATCTTGTTAACTTTTTTCACTTTTGATCTTGTTAACTTATTTCACTTTTTGACTGTACACTTCTCCCCTCTGCTACCTGCACGTTTCTCATTCCTGTCCTACAAGCCATGAGCTCCCTTTACCAACAGTACACACAACCCACTGATTGTCTGATACCCATACAAACAACCTTCAGTGTGACCACTTGGGCATCTCCCACTGTCTTGTGACTTTTGGCAGTTTTTAGTTTTAGTTGTAGGCTTTTCTTCTTTCTCTCCTTTGCTATTTATCTATTCATTTATGGTACTTTTGTCATTAATATGCAGTCAAACAGTTTCTTTAGTTGGCCTCTCCTGAGTACTGAACTCTCAGTGTGTCCAAACTTTCCTGATCTTCATGATTTTCTTACTCCTTGAGGAGTCAGGAATGCAAGAGTCATGAGGCTAGATGGACATCAACTAAAGGAAAGACTTGGAGCTCTGTTCAGGGTTTCTAAGATGATCATTTCACATTAGACAACTCGCAGGAAAACTAAACCCCAAATTCCTTCTTCTGAGGTTCCTAACTCTCTTCCCAGATGATATAAGAAGGTCTGGATCATCTGGGTTACTCTGGTGAGATCAGGCAACAAAAGTTTTAAGTATTGCACTGCCTACTGCCTGTGATTTTGCTCTTGCTTTAAAAATGATACAGGCAATCTGACTGTCAGAAACATTTCCCTGAAATATATTTTAAGTTTCCCTTTTTTAACTTTGACCCACTATTTCTTGGAAAATTCTCTGGTAACATAGGAAGTAATTTCTTTCACGCCTAAGGGGAACGCAAACATCTTTCAAATATTTGCAGATGGTTTCATGCCCCCTAGTCATCCCTCTGCATGCTACATATCGTATCCTTTTAATCCTTCTGCACAGGTTGTACTATAAAGCTGAAAGCTCACAAGAGCACTAGGGAATGTCTCTCTGTCTCTCTCTTTTTTTCCTTTTTCTTTCTTTTTTTCTGCACAACTTCAGCTGGCTTCATTGAAAGTGGTATATATGCATCCACAGGCAGAATCTATCCCTGTGAATATGAAGACAGCTCTGGGCCAAATGATGTTTTTAGTCACACCAGTGGGACCCTGTTGACTTCAGTTTTACCTTCAGGAGTTAGCCTTTTGTGTGTGCTGGATGAAAAGACATGGCTCAGACAGTTCTTAGAAATATTCTGCTCTGTTCAGGGCAAAGTGCCACAAAAGCCAAATCCCAAACAATCCCTTAAATTGTCCATCTGGAACAGGTGTTTACAGTCATATAAACAAAATAAAATTGCTTTTTGCAGACCTAAAGTCAGCCCGCTACTAAAATGTCTGGCACCTACTTGAAAACCAAGCAACCAAAAACCTGACAACCAACCAACCAGAAAAAATTGGGGTATGGGGGGGTGGGGGGTGAGGGGGGGAAGGAGAGGAGTGCTGAGAGATGAACTAAAAAGCCCTTCAAAGATACAAAGAGGGAAAAAAATCCTGATCAGGCTAATGAGAAAGTGCCTGTTAATAACAATGTCATTTACAATTGGTAAACTGAATGTGAAATCATCCCACACACAAAATTTTGGTCTTTAAAGCCACAGAAGTAGGATATCCCCATTTTGGGCAGTTAAAAATTTGTTGTGGGGGCAAAGGAGGTTGGAATAAAAAGAGTGACATCAGAAGAAATTCTCTTTTCCACTTGGACCTGACCTAACATCCTATATTCTTTGGAAAGACACAGCTCCTGTTGCCTTCAGTGGATCAAGCTGCCAGTCTCTTTTTTTCACGAGCTCTTTAAGCTAAGTTAAAGACTATTTTCTTTACCGTTCCTCTTGCCAATTGTTAAAAGACTACATGCTACTTGATGGCATAAAACACAAAATCCTAGCAAGAGAAGAAATAATATTATGTTCTATATATGGAAGGTTATAACACTCTGTAACAAAAGAATAATGGATTTGGATGCCCAGAGGTCTGAATTTTTATAACTTGTCCATGGTTACAAATTCAGTTAGGGATTAAGTCTAGGTTTCCAAGGGATTTCTGAAGGGAAAACTGGAAGTGGGTAAGGAAATGGAAAGGGGTGAGAGACAAACAATGGTGTTAAAGGATGAAGATAAAGAGAAGACAGTTTCCTGAAGGAGTGTGGGCACAGTCACAACCTACAGATAATGAAAGACTAGAGCTGGTAGTCTCAGGATTCAGTACGTCTTAATGCCTTATTTATGGTTTTGGGAATACGGTTCTCATGATTTCTGGTTTACAAGTTTACATCTGCAGACATAAAAGGATTTAAGTAGGGTTGGGTTTTTTAAGCTTCAAAGAAGGATTCACCAAATTGAAAAGACTGAGGACCGGTAGTCTAGAACACGTCTGCAGATATCACTGCTTTTACAGGCTCACCTCAGCTAGCTTTAAACTAGTTAATCCTGGTTGGGGTAATGCAGTTGTGATAACAGTTGATTGTAGGCAGGATCATGCTGAGGTATTTAACCAGATGTCAGTCAGGCTTTGCAGCCTGAGTTGAGCTTGGTGCTGCCTGACTGCATTGGTAGTAGTACTTAGCTTAGCTAGTTTAGAGCTATTATGGTTTGGTCTATCTATATGAGATTGTAACGTAGATGTAACTACAGTAACCAAACTCTTCAAATATCTTTAACCGCTAGGATGCATTACTGCATCTCTCCCTTTTAGCTTTTACGTGTTTTTCTGTAATGTTGCACTTCTAAAGTAGCTCTACATTGGCAACCTTTAAGGCAACGTCCAGCTGAATTGAAAATATTTACTCCCACTAACTCATACCACAGTTTATACAGGGGCTTCTCTTCCTTTCTATAGCACCTTGACAACTCTATGAATGAGATCAATCTTTTCACTGTGGTCTACTACTCCCATAACATGCTAAAGTGTTGTGCAGATTTTTCATGATTTTCCCTGTTACCTGCATTAAATTATACATTAAAATTACTTCAACATGGTCCCTTAGCAATATTTCCACTATCTTTCTCTCAACCGAAATGAGATTTAGAGGGCTTGTCCCCTGAACCTTCCCTTGGTTCTTTCTTGAATCTGGGAATAGCTTTAGTACCCCTTAAGTCCTTGGGTACAACTACACTCCTTAGTGGCCTGTCAAAATCCTTTGCTGAAGGCTTTCCTATTTCCTTTGTTACTTCCTTCAGGATTCTGGGATACAACTCATCTAAGCCTGGTGCTTTGTCAAATGTAACAATCCTAATTGCCTTATTATCTTCTCCAGTGCAATAGCAAAGCCTTTTAACATTTTACTTTCCCCTCCAGGAGAATGTCTCTCAGTCCCGGAGATGCTACCTTCCATTTTTTTTTCTTTTCCTCCCCCCCTCCACCCCCCAATGAATAATGAGGTAAGGAATTCATTTAAGCCTGCAGCAGAATCAACTTCATCTGTCACTAACTTTCCACTTTTGTTCTTCAATGCCTCTGCTGTCTCACAGCCTCTTGTTGAATTCTGAATATAGATTTAGAATCACAGAATCATAGATGTAAGGAATGGAAAATAGCTATTAGGTCATCTAGTTCATTGCCCTGCAACTGGAGGATTGTTCTATGCAGTGTATTCCTTTCTTTTCTGTTCAATCAGTTTTTTAACATCCCAAATGTTTCCTTTGGAGTCACTTTAATGTCTCTCACAAGCAGGAAGTTTTCCCAGACTGTTAGCTCAGTTTTCTCTTTCTTAATGTTAAGAATCTGGTCTGAATTAAATGGTCTTGTATCGCTTCCACTTTTTTTCTCTGTTCATCTTTTGTTTCATGTTTTTCATGCTTTTCAAAAAGGTATAGATGACCCTCCTCTTTTGGGGAGATATTTTGACCTTATCTTCACACTAACTTTCTGGAGCCTGAATTTCTCACAGACTCATAATGATATAAAAATGATAATGACTTAAAAGGAACAGGTGGAAGTTGTCTCTTGAGTGATATGCCATTCCCAGCCCATGTCAAGGCACCACGAGTGCATTTGGAATACCCTGCACTGTTGGTCTTCTCTGCTTCCTATGGTCAGCATGAACCTCAGTGAACACGGTCTGTTACAGCAGCACTGATCCAGGCAAAGTGGTTTATATCCCATTCCACTCCTTCTTGCAATGACCTGAACTCTAAGGTTACATTCAGGCCAGTTAGCACAGGTTTTGTATTTATCTGTTCCAGTATCGTGGCTCCTGGTGTCCAGGCAATGGGCAGATATCCAACGCAGTGTAATACAAAGTTCACCCATGACCCAGAAGGAAATTGCTTTCTTTCTGCAAAAGGGCTTGTATTGGGTCTGTGTTGCAAGGTTTTGGTAGCGGGAGGGCTACAGGGGTGGCTTCTGTGAGAAGCTGCTAGAAGCTTCCCCTATGGCTGATAGAGCCAATGCCAGCCGGCTCCAAGATGGACCAGCCACTAGCCAAGGCCGAGCCCATCAGTGACAGTGGTAGTGCCTCTGCAATAACATAGTTGAGAAGGGGGGAAAACAACCTGTGTAACTGCAGTTGGAGAGAGGAGTGAGAATATGTGAGAGGAACAGCTCTGCAGACAGCAAGGTCAGGGAAGAAGGAGGGGGAGGAGGTGCTCCAGGCACCGGAGCAGAGATTCCCCTGCAGCCCGTGGTGAAGACCATGGTGAGGCAGGCTGTCCCCTGCAGTCCGTGGAGGTCCGTGGTGGAGCAGATATCCACCTGCAGCCCGTGGAGGACCCCACACCGGAGCAGGTGGATGTGCCTGAAAGAATCTGTGACCCCATGGGAAGCCCGTGCTGGAGCAGGCTCCTGGCAGGACCTGTGGACCCATGGACAGAGGATCCCATGCTGGAGCAGGTTTTCTGGCAGGACTTGTGACCCCATGGGGGACCCACGGTGGAGCAGTCTGCTCCTGAAGGACTGCACCCCGTGGAAGGGACCCACGCTGGAGCAGTTTGTGAATGACTGTAGCTCGTGGGAAGGACTCACATTGGAGAAGTTCATGGAGGACTGTCTCCTGTGGGAGGGACCCCACGCTGGAGCAGGGGAAGAGTGTGAGGAGTCCTCCCCCTGAGGGGGAAGGAGCGGCAGAGACAACGTGTGATGAACTGACCGCCACTCCCATTCCCCGTCCTTCTGTGCTGCTGGTGGGGAGGAGGTAGAGAAAATCGGGAGTGAAGTTGAGCCCAGGAAGAAGGGAAGGTGCTTTAAGACTTGGTTTTATTTCTCATTACCCTACTCTGATTGGATTGTTAATAAATTAAGCTAATTTCCCCAAGTTTAGTCTGTTTTGCCTGTGATGGTAATTGGTGAGTGATCTGCCTGTCCTTATCTCAACTCACGAGCCTTTTGTTATATTTTCTCTCCCATGTTCAGTTGAGGAGGGGGGGTGATAGAACGGCTTTGGTGGGCACCTGGTGTCCAACCCACCACAGGGCTGGACACAAACTGTCTGTCCTAGATAATCACAACCGGACTTGTGCATGTATTATGGCACCTTCTTTAAGAATGGTGTGACTGGCTCAGACATCCCAGTATCTAATGCTGCCAGACACAGGCTTCTTGCATAGAGAGCACCAAGCGTAATACGTGACATAAACAGCCATAGTTTACTACCTACATAGCAGTTCTTCTTTGACTCCACAGTGAACCACTGCTGAATAATGGACTGAGCCACTCTCTTGAACTTATATGCTGCACCTGGTCCAGAAATCTATTGGAGGAATGGACTGTACCCCCAAATTCCTTTGGCCTGCCTTTGTCTAGCTCTGACTCAAGTATTAAAAAGTGAAAACAATATTCTAGATTCCCAGTTATTAGAGCCATATTGGCAGCTTACTGTAGGCCATGATATTTTTAGGAGTTATAGATTGTTTATCTTTACTTTCTTTGCTATTTCATATAATTTGTTACTCTACTGAACCTTATTCCTTTTTACATTTCATAACTTTTTCAGGCTTTTCCCCATTTATCTTTTGTTCTTTGATATTTTCAGGTGTTCAGCATGGTTCAGCAAGGTTTTAATTTTCCTCATCAAGCTGTGAACCTCTTCCTTTTTCTTTCTAGACAGCTTAATATAGTTTGACATTTCCTCACATTTCCAACAGTCTGTAGCTGCTTCTACATGTAGCCACTGTGATTGGAAATGACTGCATATGATTATTGTTAGACATAATATTGTGATCGTACTGCTGCTGGGCATTGCTTTGAAAGAATGGGAACCCAGCAGAAAACATATTCTGCTCACAAATATTTTATTCCTAAAAACAAGGCAAAATCATGAGCCAGCTAAGCTTACCATGAAAATATAGTCCTATATAACAATGAAAAAATACTGAGCTGTTAAAAAACAGGCAGCCAGCATTAAAAATATCTTTAAAAGCACTACTGAGTCAACCTAGTATACTTTTAAAGTAGGAAGCTATGAAAAGCACATATTCTGCATTCTACCTTGTATCTTTTCCACTATTCCCTTCCTAGCACTTTATCATTCTCTTCAGGACATGTCCCAGCCCGCACTCTGTGTAAGGGAATGCATTATACGCATGTTTGCATTGACTCTTATATGAAAACAATGAGTGTTACCTGCATCATGCGTTCTGATTTGCACTACTATTCCTTCTTCATGCGGTAGGAGAGAAATTTGGATAAGGTATTATTACCCAGCACCAAACATGCTTGTAATTTCCAAAATTATTTGCATATTTCCTATAGTCACACCTAGGAGAAAAGATTTTTTTTCTGAATACACTGTAGAAAAATATTGCCTTGTTTTCTGTCCTGTGACTGACACAAGTACCATAGAGCTATTGTACTTTTAGCTCAGAAGAGACCTCTGTAATAATTTGCTTTGAACTTCTGTGTAGCATTAGGCCAGGATTAGAAAAACAGGTTCAGGCCCTAATTTATTTGTTCTGTCCCTGGTTTAATATACAGATGGGAGTGGTCTAGTGAATTTGGCCTTAAAGAAACTCAGGAGAGCAACTCCTATTGGCAGCAAATTAGAAGCTGCAGGACAGTGCGTTGAGCTAATGATCACTCTTAAGGGCCTCTGAGCCGTAAAAAAACAATCAAGGTGTACTGGTGAGAGGACTTGCCTAATAAAAAGCAAAAGGCTACAGCTAGCTGGATGATGGGGTTCCCTGGAGCATGGAGAAGATGAAGGGGAGACTTTGGCAGAGAGGTAAACATGTGTGGATAAAATGGTATGAACAAAATTTACGAAAAAACCTTGCAGTGCCTGCTATGCTGAACGCAGTAACATCCTGTTGCATGTACTTTGTATTAAAAAATTATATGTAGGGTTTTTTAAAAAAGAGTCAATTATCACTTATTCATGAGTCTTACTATCAGTTTTATCTGTCTTCAAGGATCATTAATTAGCTGGAATTTGTTTTGATTCAATTTGCTAAAGAAATCTCTGCTAAGTCTGAATACTGGTGTACTATAATCAAATGACCTGTTTTCCTTCTTTAAAAACAACAAAATGTTTTGAGCTCCCACTTGCATAACTATAGGGCATGTTTTCTGGACTTCAAATTGTTTTCTAAAATTTTTTGTCTGGATCTTCCATTTCTTCTTCCAAAGTTTGAATAAAAACTCAACACCGACACTAGGGGGTTGTCAGCTGTTTGTACAGGTATTAGGGCAAAAGGATGATGGTGGTTACATGGAAAGTTCATCTCAGCCAGAAGGTTAGTCTAGGTCTTTGGAAGTCATTAGCAGTGGCTGTCTAGAGTATATTAAAAGATCAGGATTCGAGTGCACTAGTGATATCCAGGAACCTCTCCCAGCCCGCAGCAATTTGTAACTCAGCAGCTTCCTGAGAGATAGACATGGTGGGACCTAGAGATCTTGAATAACCTTAGACAAGATCTCCACTTATTTTATGAATGTGTGTAAACTTTCATCAGCCACAACTTCCCATGACAAAAAGTTTTGCAACTTAACTATATACTTAATGAAGATATGTTTTGAATCTGAAGCCTCTGAGTCTGTTAGCATTCACTAGCTCATGTCAAAAACATAGTAAAATAGTTTCTTTCTCACCTTTTCCATATTATTAATGTATTTTTACACCTCTGCAATGTGTCTCCACAACCACGTGCTACTGTTTCTGCATTAAAAACATTTCTTATGAAATCAGGGGTCTTTCAGGCAGGGATGGGTTATACAACTAGAACTGGGCTGTCAGACTCCTTAACTGCATGAAAGCTGAGCTGAGCTGGGGTAGGCTTTTACACTACCTGGGCAGTGGTGTCTGAGTGGCGTTGGTGCTGTGAAGTCAGGGATTGCAGTTACTTTCTGCCAACCAAGTAGCACAAAGAAGCTGAGTTAACCTACTTCTGACCAGAATCAGAGACAATTTGCAAAACCTGCAAAAGTCAGGTCACTCCTAGGATCTGTGTTTGATTTACACTTCTGGGATATGTGAGGGAACTGATAAGAACACACATGTATGGATGCTTGGTGCCGAGATCAGGAGGAAAAGGTATTATCCATGACAGCCATCAGCAGGGGTTTCAGGACAGAGACAGGGTGCCTGGTATATGAGGAGCACAAGAGTAAAAGGTGACATACAGTTTGTCAAGAGGTCAAGCAGGAGGAGTTAGCAAAAAGGGTTTCCCAGCTGTAAGAAGCATTTTGTTTAACAGAGCCCCCTGATTTGTCATGATTTCAGAAGAATCTACCCAAGAAGAAAAGGCACTTCATGAAGAAAAGTGATGAGATGAACCCAAGCCACTCTTTTAGAAATTTAGCATCCATTTTATTTGGTGGTTTCCGTTAAGAATGGAGATAAGCACACAGAGCTGCAGATCAAAAAAAGACTTGAAGCTAGACATGCTTACTCTGTACTGTGCCAGACTATTTATCAAAGGAGCTGCCAGTGCTGTGAGTAAATACATCCACTTTGAACACACTAGTCAATTTAGGATCAAACCCATTTCACATCCTCTGCAACAGGGACTCAATGCACCTGCGCAACATTTGGCTTTACCAAAACAAGTTGCCCATTTAAGCTAAAGAAGGTGGGGAAACTCCGAGTCCTTGTGTTCAGACCCATTGCTTTTTATTATGGATATGCTGCCAATTAGCCTTGCCCTCATCAGCATCAAAATTAACCGTGTAGTGCTAAAATGATGGAGTTGAAAAAATAATTAGCATTTACCTGCTATTTTAGTGTAAGTGAAGCCAAGAACAAAAAATCATTATCACAAATCTTTCAGTGTAACTTGGCAAAGATTTAGCCACATTTGTTTTCAGTGAGCAATTCCTTCATATAAAAAAAAAACCCAAACAAACAAACAAACAAACAGAAGAAAGGTAATCCAAATATAGCTATTTAGCTGCAGATTCCAGACAGACAAGCCAAAGCAATTCAAATTTAATCTCAGAACACACTTATGCCAAGTTCAAATCCTTTCCTCCCCTCTACATTTGGCAATTTCTATTCTAAATTTCTTTAAAATAAGTGTTCTCTCACCACAAAGTCTTGCCACAATGGCAGCTGTTTAGCAAATAAACTAAAAAATAAAAATGTTGTCATTGTGAAATAAGATATATTTAATTAAATAAAATAGAGAAGGGAAGTGCTATTACAAGAACATAAAACTGTAAGGCACAAGATAAAACTAAATTACTACAGGGCTGCTCAATTCAATCTAATCCTTGAAGATAAAGATGGAGCCAGAAAATTGCATGTATTGTGAAATCAACATAAGCCCTAAGCAAATATTAACTGGGGATATATAAACTGATTTATTATAACTACAAGTGTGAATGCTAGGATTAGTTAAGGAAATGCAAACTGAGACACAATAAGGTGTAACATACTCCAGTATTTCTCTAAAATACTGGGAAGTGTACACAAAAAAGTATGCAGTGCCCTGGACAGACTTTCAGGTTACCTGATTTGAAACATTATGGACGGGAAAATATGGAATAGAGGGAAAACTGGTGCACATCTTTCTAATAATTTTTGTTAGGACTTAATTCATAGTTTTTCCTTATGTATTAAATAATGGAGTTTGATTTTTTTAAAAAACTATTCTGCTTTGTTTTTTAATTGTTTGCTGTTTATTATACTTCTACTTACTAAATTATTAGGAGTGCATAATACACATTGAAGACCATGAGTGAGATGCTTCCTAGTATCAAAGGACTCAGATTTTTGTATGATATGAACAGAAGACTATCTAAAGCAGTTTTACTTACTTCTACATCTTTCCTAAGACGTCTGCAGAATATGTTAGAACAGGAGAGAGATAAGGGTCATTTGTGTCCATGATAATAATGGTTGCATGCTGCTAACTTTTATATGTGCTTGCTTTACTCAGCTTAGTTTTTACCTTTTGGGGAGGTAAAGCTCATGTGAAATCCTGAAGTCCTGACCCATCTCAGTCACCAAATGCTGTCAATGGACTTTGCGTTGCATGCATCATACTGACCCGTAAGGCAGATTAATGCCTTTTAGGCTGACCTTACTGTATCTACAGTAAGTGAGAATTTTATGTAGTTTTCAGTGGATCTTTCCTGCCCTTATTTGTTTAATTTTATGACACTCTTCTTCTTTTTGTGGAATGATACAAATGATGAGTTGGGAGCTTTAGTAGTGTATCTTGGTATCTTATTTCATATTACAGAGGAATACCTTGAACTATTTTGAAAGACCCCTGCTTTGTTAGTGAAGTCAAGCATCCAGAAGTAATTGCCACAGGCCACGCACTCAGCAATGACCAGAGATAAATCAGGTACAATCTGGGCACCATCCATTCTCTGTCTTGAGCGAGGCAAAGGTTGCATGGTAGAAGGTTGGTACGTGTACCCGCACGCAGGTGGGAATGGAACAAGCAGGCATCGTGCTGGGATATACCTGTTTTACAGTAGGGTTGGACCTTGTAGGTCTACACTGCAGACTTTCTCTGCTTCCTAAGTGGAACCAGTAACAAAAATAGCCTTTCACCATTTGTCCTCTGTGCTGGTTTTGGCTGGGATAGAGTTAATTGTCTTTATAATAGCTAGTATGGGGCTATGTTTTGGATTTGTGCTGAAAACAGTGTTGATAATGCAGAGATGTTTTAGTTGTTGCTGGGTAGTGCTTACACTAGTCAAGGACTTTTTCAGCTTCCCATGCTCTGCCAGGTGCACAAGAAGCTGGAAGGGGAGGGGATACAGCTAACATTGTCGATCCAAACTGGCCAAAGGGCTATTCCATACCATATAATGTCATGCTCAGTATATTAATGGTAGGGAGCTGGCCAGGGGGGGGTTTCACTGCTCGGGGACTGGCTGGGCATCGGTCGGCGGGTGGTGAGTGGGTGTATCACCTGTTTTTTTGTGTTTTGTTTAGTTTTCTTTCTCTCTCTCTCTCATTGTTTTCCTTTTCATTACAATATTATTATTATTAATATCAGTACTATTATTATTATTATTTCTATTATTTTACTTTAGTTATTAAACTGTTCTTATCTCAAGCCAGGAGTTTTCTTGCTTTTGCCCTTTCGATTCTCTCCCCCATCCCACTGGGGGGTTGGGGGTGAGTGAGCAGCTGTGTGCTGTTTAGCTGCCTGCCAGGTTAAACCACAACAGCCTCTCAAGCTCCTTCCCTCCCTGTTTAATCCCACTATCCTTGACCTTCAGTTGTGTACAGTACTGATCTGTTATCTTACACACAGGGTCTGAACTGCGCTGGGGGATTTCTTTTTTTCCCCTTTGGGAGTGAAAGTTGGCAGTGGGCAGTGGGATACTCCGTGCTCATGTGCATGTCTGAGAGCTGGTCTGAGCCAGTTTAGAGTCCTCAGCTTGCTTCGGTTAAGGGTATCAAAAACCTCATGCAGCCTAGATGGGGAGAGAACAGAGGTTTTCCAGAGTCTCAGGTTTTAGTGGGAGGAGGTATTATGGTGCAGCTGCATTTCCGTGGATGTGAAGGAAAATTGTGACCAGCAGGTCACAGTTTTCCTTTACATCCAAGGGGCCTGAACGTGAGCAGTGTGGACATGAGCTACTTGTATCACCAGGCTGGTGGAACACGGAACACTTCCAGATGCTACAGATATACTCAGTAGTGACCAGTATGTCTATTTGGTAAAATTTCTGTAGCATTACAGCACCAGCTTTCACAGGTATTTTCTGATAGCTGACATTTCCCATTCCAATTACATCTCCTTCCCTATCTGCTTGTATTAACTCTTTTAAGCTTACTGCCTACATCTCAGTCTTAACTGAGCACATCAGCCCTGATTCCCTTTACCCAAGCAGTCCAAGTTACCATGTCCTTGCTCCTTGCCAGTTGGTCTTTCCATATCCCACAGCATCCCATATAAGTTTTGATCCTTGGGTTCCAGCTTTACTTAAAGACACCTCTAATCTGATAGGGCTAGGAGTATTTCTTGGCACTCCTGTGTATTCCAGTCCCTAGGGAAGAATATCCACTCTTGCTTTCCCACGTCTCCGTTTACATTATGTGTTTCATAGGAAGGAAATGTCAGGCCAGAGGGAAACTGTAGCACATTCAAGCTGGGTTAGGGATGTGGACAACCAAGATTGTGACTACCAGGTGCATAACAGCAAGTACATGCCCCAGGTTAGCATATCTTGCTGACTTTTCGTGGGCTTTGCTTAGAAAGTCTTTTTCCTCTCTCTGTTTTGCCTTTATTCTTTTTCTTATTCCCCTTATGCAGCTTTCAACATTGTTTCCTAAGCAAAGACTCTTTCCTTAGGAGTCTTAGTCTTCAGCCTCTCTGCTTCTCACACCAGCTTCTAATCCAAAGGGCTCTCTTTCCTCTAGCCAAGTTGTTCCCAAGCCCACTTTTTCTTCACCAAATTCTGGCTGGTCTCTTTTCCACACTGATGTTCAGTGCTGGTCTCCTTGCGTGATCATGGTGTCATGGTGGTGTTAGTTGATGGTTGGACTTGATGATCTTAGAGGTCTTTTCCAACCCAATGATTCTATGATTCTATGATTCTATGATCACTCTTGGCTAGCAGTTGTCTTCAGTCCTCCTTATTTCAGCTTCCTTCCATGGCTAGTTCATCCTGTCCCCAAATCCCAGTTATCTCTTTCTCTCCCTCTACCCTCCATCCTCTCCTTCCTGGTTTGAAAACGGATCCCTGAGCACTCACAGAGCACTTGCTTGGGTGCCAGTTGAAAGGGGACTAAGGCAGTCATGTTTTCTGTTCTCAGTTCCAGTTTTGAATCCTATTCAGCTTTATGCAGATTTCAGAGGGAAAACCTTCATGGTTTCCTGGAGACTTGAGTGTATTTAGCCATTTCATGACATGTCTATGGTGTGGAAAATTGGAAAAGGGCAAAAGTGGTCACCAAAGAATACAGCCTTTTGCTGTTATAATTACAGAAGTCCTTTGTGAGAATATGAAAACTGAGTTATTTATTTTAAAAATTTATCTTTTTAGTTTTGACATCTAGCTTGGGCAAATTTGGGCAGATTTTTCACAGAAATGGCAAGAAGCACGTCAGATATGAGAGACAGTCCTGCCCTTTTTCATTTTTTTTCTCCACCCCAAAGGATGATGACCATTTCAAAAAAGGGTTGTCATGAGTGTTTGTATGTGGAGAAAAAGTATATGTAGTTATCTTAGTCTCGTTCTCACTATTAATTTAAATTTGACTGAGAATTAATATGCACCTAGAATAGCATAGATGAAGTCAACAGGATAGCTGATATTTATACAGTTACACTACACTGAAAACTGAGAATTTTAACATGAAATTTACTATGAAATTTTTAATGTGAAATATTTTAAAGCTGGTGTAGATTTTATGTATTCTTATTTTTCTTAATTTGTTTATGACTTAGGTGAATTCCACTTTCCACTCACAACACTTGCTGTCATTCTTTGCTTAGCACATCCTGAATATCATCCATGAGGTTATTCTGAAAGTTCTCACTGCAGCACAAAACCAGATGAAGCTTTTCAATCTTTCCTCCAGAGACTTGGATTCACCCTGGTTTAACCTATATATGATTTGCTGCTCTGGGGCAAAAAAAAGAAAAAAAAAAAAGAAAAGAAAAAAAAGAAAGGAAAGCCAGATGGAAAATGAGAACACTAAATGAATGGATTCTGATCTCTTGTTTGACAACATTTTCATTTCTTTTGACTGCTGCTCCATGAGCCTGATATCCCCATGCAGTAAGCTGTTAATGTTTTTTGGATTCCTAAGTTCACTCACACTGACACATCTTTCTTTTCCTTCCCTCTTTCCCTGTTTCCATCTGTCTGTCTGCAGATAATTTATGCTTTCAAGATTTCTTACAAGTCCCCTAAATCTTTTTCCCAGTCAGATCATAGCATGATTCTTTCATTCAGCATTGCTCTAGAAGACACCTCTTTTCCATTATTATGCTTGTTATGATGAAGCTAAGGAAAAATAATCTACTAACAAGAGTTTGAATTAATAGGTCATTTTTAGTTCAATTTTTAAACAAACCAAAAACAACTGAAGAACAACAAACACCTAGGAAACTTCACAATCAGAGGACAAAATGAATGCTTCTATTGTTTCATTCATCTAGGTGGTTATTATATCTGCAGCTTTGATGTTACATGAAGAGTACCTGGGTTGTTTTGCCCCAATTATTGAGAGCAAAGTTGAAGGAGTTCAATGATGCATTAAGTCTACCCACTTTGATGTTATGCTGAACATCCCTGACTCAAATTTGAGTTGTCAGAATTGGCTTAGAATAACTGGATACATATAAAAATACTCAGAATAGAACCAGCGCAACATCAAAACATATATTTTGATGTTATTTTCAAGACCAAATGAAACAACAATTAGAAACGTTGATCGACTAGTTACCACTGGATTTTGTGACAAATTGCAGAAGCCATCCCTTTGCTTCAGTCTCAGTTATTAAGCTAGATTGATACCACCATCATCCCTTTCAAAATACTACCAAGTAGCAGGAATACCTTGAAGGCAGGATACAGGAAGGAACTTAGGCATTGTGACACAGAATACTAAGGTGTCTAAAATTTAGATTTCCAGTTGTGGGAATGGAAATTATAATGCTCAGTTGAGTTCATGGGGTGAATGGAGAAGTGAGGCATGCAAATTTGCATTCACAGCAACCGGCACAGAGCGGGGTGGAATTTAAATTCTTAACTCTTTCCTCCATTTACAAGGGTATGAAACCTGGATCCAGAACCCAGGAAGTTTTCCTGTGTGCTTGGATGACATCAAAACTCTTGTGTCTGGTAGTGTTTTTTTTCTTTTAAAATGGTGGCAGTGGTGTTTCTGCTTCTCATCCTTTGCATGGTAGGCAGTGTATGCATTCAGAAAGTGATAGACTTACACTGTAGGCTCTCCTTGGGCTCATGGTGAATTCTGTAAAGTTGAATGTTGTTTCTGTTAAATTATTGTGTGCTGTGGAGTGTTCAATACCTTCTGATTTGCCTTCTGATTGCAATTAACTTTAAAATCCAAAACTATGAAAGAGTAAAAAAGAAATCACTCCTTGTGTTTCTTTCTTTGAGAAACCTGTTATACCAGAACAAATGTTCCAACTTTCATACATAAATTCTCCTTGATTGCACCCTTCCTTTTTTTTGTTTTTAACTTTAGATACTTACCGTGAATTGATTCAGTCCTTCTTGCACCAAGTAATGTAAATCTTGAAAAATCTTTAGAAAATTCAAACTTGAACTGGCCAGAGCCTGGTAAATATTTTCTGAAGTATAGTTTTGAAAGGAACAACAAAATCAAGTTCTTAAGCAAGCTAAGTTTCCCTGTTTTAATCAAAAGCTGGAAAATGGTAGAATTAATGAAAAATATTTGTAAAAATTTAATGTCTTGTGCTCATAAAATTATTCGTGTTTTGCATCAAAAATAAATTCACTCTTTGGAACCGTGCAACATAATCTTTAAGACATGTATGTACTTAAAAGAGGCTTGACTACAGCTGAGAAGGATTTGCATTGCATGGTGGACTCACAATTTGTGGTAGTAAATGGAAGAAAATCACGAGGACCCTAAAATGACATTATAATATGTCTTATGTAGCCATTTTCATTTTCTAAGTGCTATTCAAATACTGTCTAGTAACCAGCATTTCTCTGAGACTAGGCATTTAGAATTACACAGACTGGCATATGGGATTAAGGCGGTTTAGTCTAGCATATTGTTTCTGATAGTGGACTATATCAGTTTCTTGAGAGAGGCGCAGGAGGAATCTTTTGCTACAAAGTTATAGAAATTTTCTCTCTATGATTTTTTTTTATTGCATTTAGCCTGCTCAGTTAGAATTTAGCTTTTGCCCTAAAGCATTAAGATTTTGCAAATTTTGCAAATATTTTAAAAACAAGAAGTTCTTATAAACACCTTCAACTGCTTCACTTTCAAAGCTCTACAAAGTGCAACTGAAGATCATTTCCCTCTGCTTGTCTGGACTTTTCCCGTGTTGTTGCGACCAAAACTAGTTGGCACAGATCTGATGGATATGCTGCTTCAAAATCAATGCAGTTGTCATTGGCTTTTTCCACAGATTTCTTTAAAAAAGAATAATAATCGAATGATAGTAAAAAAATCAGTTATGTCTACCCTTACAATTTTGTGGCTCAGTGTTAATAACCTTGTTCTATCTTATCGTAGTGTTGCTCACACTTCTGCGCTCTGCTCCATCCATAATACAGCCTCTAAAATTAGAACTGTAGAGTAATTTAGGTTGGAAATGTCTTCAGGAAGTTATCTAACCCAACCTGCTGCTCAAAACATGGCTCACTTCAAAGTTATATCCAGTTTCTCAGGACTGCATCCAGCCGAGGTTTGAACACCTCTAAGGACGGAGATCCCACAGACCCCTGGGCACTTATGCCAGTGACTGGCCACCCTCTCTTTGGAATTAAAAAAATACAAATTTCTCATATTCACTCTTTGGACTAACTCTCTCTCTGTCACACACACGACAGCTCTTTGATGGAAATGTGGCCTAAATTCTATCTCTGTCCCTGTTCACGGTATTTCCTATTGTCTGGCTGTAGACCTTCCGAGGCACACAGTCAATAGAAAACAGCAGGGGCCGGGTCTTGGTTGAAATGTAGGCCACCTGAATCTAGGCTTTTGACTCTGTCATACACAGCTGCAACTTTCTACCTTTCCTCTAAATACCAAGCACTTTGTCTCCTGTCATATAAATCAGCCAGAGCCAGATTTTTCTATTCTAGCTGGGTTTGTGTGCCTTCCTCCTCGCTGGGTGCCTTCCAGTAGTGCATTAATCAATATGACTCAGAGCTGTCTCTGGTGTTTTTGTTGTTTTAGTTAGCTTCTCCTCAGAGGCGACTGCCTGGCCACCTTACAAGAAGCACCACTTTTCTCAGCCTTTTCCAACTGTAGGAAGGAGGGAGCATTGGGAGAGAGGATGAAGTTGGTTAGGGAGAGATGAGACTTTTTTATTTAAGACATCTCTTTCTTTTGATCTTGTGCTGTCATTTTCAATGTGAATTTCTGGTTTTGCATTATCTGCTAGAATGTCAGATCATTGTGATGGAAGCCAGATATTGAGATAGGGAGATACACATATGCAGAAGTAAAGACATTTAATTGAGACCAGTAGAAAACTAATATTGTGGTAATATTTAAAAATGGTAAATGGGACAACCCAAGTAATTATAGGCCTGTCAGGCTGACATCGATCCTTGGTGAAATAAGGGAACATCTGATATAGGGCTCAGTTAGTAAAGAACTGAAGGATGGAATTAATGCCAATCAACATGAGTTTATGGAAAATAGATCCTGTCAAACTAACCTGATATCTTTTTTTCAGATTACAAGCTAGTTTTTAAAGTAATACTATTGATGTACCATACTCTGCAAGTTATTTGACTTGGTAGTGCATAACACTTTCATTAAGGAACTAAAAAGACATAAAATGTACATGACACACATTAAATGGATTGTAGCCTTTTCTTACTGATGAATGACAAGATCTAATTGTAAATGCACTGTCATCCTACGGTAGACATTTTCAGAATATTTTTTTCTCGGCCACGTGCAATTTAACACTTTTTCAGCATCTAGGAAGAAGTACAAGATTATCACTGATGAAGTTTACAGATGATCAAAGCAGAATTTACTAGTGAGGAGCATAGTACACTTTTCCAGTGAGACCGTGAATGTTTGATGAGCTGAACAAAAATCATGTCTAAGACCAACTGTGAAGTCCTACAGCTAGGAAGAAAGAGTTTACAGTAATATTATTTTTGTATGCTTAATGGTCAAAGACTTTAGAGAAACAAGAAGGAAGAAGTAATATCCTTTAGTAGGCCAAAGAATGCAGTTAAAAATGTGGACTGTCTCCTGGCTGAGTGAGTGTCTTCACTTCTCCACCTATATCATCCAATTTAATAAAAAAATTTGCTTTTACTGTAAACCTTTCCTTGCAAAGAATGCTGGCCATTCAAGGTTGGAGATTACCTTGGAACACATCATCTTTGAAAAGGCTGGAAGGTTAATCAGTGGTTAATCTGTGGTTAATCAGTCCATCACGGTCTGGTTGAGTGAGTTAATCTAATTCTCAACTATATAAGCAAGAGACTCCTGTGTTGCTAGTCCAGCAGTTAATTGTTATTGCTTTTTAAAATGTGTTGCAAATGTAGGGAGAAATAAAGTGCAGGAAGAGTTTTTGGTTGAAAAACCTAACTGGGGCTGGGATGGCAATTTCTTAGCTAAGACTGGATGATTTTCTAAAACATATCCCTGAGAAACTAAACAGGAACTCACTCAAGGTAGTTCTGTACTTCCTTTCTTACCACACACCTGCTTAAACCTTTTCCAGCCTGTCTGAAATCTGAATATCTCAAACTGTGGTTTTCCATCCCTTCCCAGGAGGTAATGTGTGCTGGTTTCAGCTGGGATAGAGTTAATTTTCTTCATAGTAGCTAGTACGGGGCTATGTTTTGGACCTGTGCTAAAAACTGTGTTGGTAATGTGGTGATGTTTTAGTTGTTGCTAAGTAGTGCTTACACTAGTCAAGGACTTTTTCAGCTTCCCATGCTCTGCCAGGTGCACAAGAAGCTGGGAGGGGACACAGCCGGGACAGCTGACCCCAACTGACCAAAGGGATATTCTATACCATATGGCGTCATGCTCAGCATATAAAAGCTGGGGGAAGAAGGAGGGGCAAGGCATGTTTGGAGTGATGGTGTTTCTCTTCCCAAGTAACCATTACATGTGATGGATCCCTGCTTTCCTGGAGATGGCTGAACACCTGCCTGCTGATGGGAAGTCATGAATAAATTCCTTGTTTTGCTTTGCTTGTGTGCGCGGCTTTTGCTTTACCTATTAAACTGTCTTTATCCCAACCCACGAGTTTTCTCATTTTTACCCTTCTGATTCTCTCCCCCACCCCACTGTTGCAGGGGGAGCGAGTGAGCGGCTGTGTGGTGCTTAGTTGCCAGCTGGGGTTAAACCACGGCAGTAATGTTACAGGGAATCTTGGTAATAGGTTTTCTCCCTTCTTTTTTGACCCAATACCCCAAATCTTTGTACTTTGATTTCCACCAAAACCATCCCTGACTAGCACATTCTCCCCTTTCCTCCCCAAAAGTTCATGCTGTTTGCCAGCCTCCGTCAGAGTATCTTGGCTCCCCCACAGTACATCCCTCCATCATTAGCCAAGGTCTTACCTGTAGCACCTGCAACCCTTCACAGGTATCTCATATCCTGACAAGCCATCACTCTTAAAGCACAAACTAGTGTTTATGCAGCATGGTAGTGAATTAAATCAGGATAGATTCTAATATCTGATCTTAACAGACACTACTGCATGTATGCCACAATGCAATAAACTTTGAAGAAACCTTTAAAAAAAAAATTAAAAATCTACATCTAAAGACCTGGATGAATCAATTGACTACAGGATATTTCCATTACTTTGGCATTTCATCAATGTTTCTCTTAGGACTTGTCTGCAGTTGCAAGTTAATTCAAGCGAAGGTGGGCTGTGAATTTAAAATGAAACAACTACTCCTGAGTAACTCCACGTACTCTTATGCTGGAAGAACAGTGGGTCTACTCTTACTTAGTAAATCCATCTGGAAAGTTTCCGCTTTTCTGTCTGAAAAAATTCAACAAGACATTTCAAAGTAAATACTGACCTGTGGTGTTTTGCAGCAATAAAATGATTTCTGAATAATTTCATGAGTAAAAAGCACTTTTCTTTCTTCAAAGTCCAGACCTAAGTAGGACCTACTCTGTACCTATCCTTCCTAAATTCAGCATTGTCTGCCAGCCCCACTGAAGGTTCCTTCACAGCCACTGGCTTTTTTTCAAGATACCTTTTGACCATAACAGGTCCCATTTTGGCTTCTCTAGTAGCAGTTGTTGCTAAGATCCAGGGAGCTTCTGCTTTTCCATCTTGCTTTATGCCATCTAGCTGTTCATTGTCTGTTATAGGCAGATTTCCCCTAGGGGAATCCCACAGTCTACTGTTACACTGAGTTTTCATGTGTTTCGCTGCAGAAAGGGATCTGGGGGTGCTGGTTGACAGCAGGCTCAATATGAGTCAGCAGTGTGCCCTGGCAGCCAAGAGGGCAAACCGCATCCTGGGGTGCATCAAACACAGTATAACCAGCCGGTCAAAAGAGGTGATTATCCTGCTGTATTCAGTGTTGGTGTGGCCTCACGTTGAATATTGTGTGCAGTTCTGGGCCCCACAATTTAAGAAGGATGTTAAGATACTCAAATGCATCCAGAGGAGGGTAACAAAGCTGGTGAAAGGGCTGGAAGGCATGTCCTATGAGGAGCAGCTAAGGACTCTGGGCTTGTCTAGTTTGGAGAAAAGGAGGCTGAGGAGCGACCTCATTGTTCTCTACAACTTCCTGAGGAGGGGAAGTGGAGAGGGAGGTGCTGACCTCTTCTCCCTGGGATCCAGTGATAGGACGCGTGGGAATGGTTCAAAGCTCTGACAGAGAAGGTTTAGACTAGACAGTAGGAAGCATTTCTTTACTGAGAGGATGGTCAAATACTGGAACAGGCTTCCTAGAGAGGTGGTCAATGCCCCAAGCCTGTCAGTGTTTAAGAGGCATTTGGACAATGCCCTTAATAACATGCTTTAACTTTTGGTCAGCCCTGAATTGGTCAGGCAGTTGGGCTATGATGGTTGTAGACTCCTTCCAGCTAAACCAGTCTATTCAAGACCTTCTTTTGGGGAAACTTTCCACAGACTAGTGGATACTATTTTGCTTCCTCTCGTTTGTGTATCTGAATTTCCTCGAACTGAATTTATTTCCATGCTCATCATCTCCATCTCCTCTTTGGGGCTAATTAACTTTTGAAATTTATGGACTGGGGTTCATTCACTTTTGCTGTTTATGGACTAGTTTTGAACCTATCATTTTCTTTTGTTACAGTTGAGCTAAGTTTTGCCCCATGGAGCAACTCTTGTACATGAAGTACAGAACATCAGTACGGTGTGTGTCAGATATCAGGCTTTCGTAACTGATAGTACGATTGTATAAATTGTGTTTAAGTATTATAATTGTGCCCAAAGGCCAGAGAGATAAAAAACAGTTTGGTGTTGTGTAACTAGATAGATAATAATTGCCTATGTCCCAGAGGTCTTACAATACAAAAAAATTTTTTTGCCTTTTAACTTAATTGGAAATTATTAATATTTATCACTCTTAACATCAAAATCCCAGACCGGGGTCTGTTTTCTCCACCCCACTTGCCATCCTATATTCCTGTCTGCTTACTCAGTCCACCTGAGAAATAATAGGTAGAAATACTGCTTTAATCAGACATTTTAGGGCACACTAAAGAATATTCCTAGCTGGGAATGGTAAAGATTGTCAGACTGAAATATCTATTACCTGCTACAGAGCAATGAGGCTGATGGAGTTTGTGCAGGTACTGCAGACGTGTTTGAGATTATCCAAACTTGGTAGAGTGAAGGTAGCTATGGGTGATTTGCCCACTTAAGCAGAGAAGTAATCTTTGCCTTTCATGTGTTTAAGGACCCTTTAGAACTGAAGTAGCACCTATATTTTGCTTTGAATTAAATGTAATAATTTTAGTAAAATGGTTTCTTTGGTATCCATCCAATATTGTAGGAGATATTATGATGATAGAAAATGTTACCTAGCAAGGTGAACGTTAACAGTTCTGTACTAGCTAACATCTAATGTTCTAAAGAGGATTGCCTCTTTTTTTGTGTTCTTGCAATGTACTTTCTGTCTAGAGGGAATACATCCTAAAAGACGGCATACTGGCCAGAACAAAAGTCTGTCCATCTTTGTACCTACTAACAGTGAGAACAAAGGTATAAGAAACAAGGTGTATACTTTCTGTAATATTGTGTGCTTTTAATCAGTAATTTAGAGGCTTCCTGAATTGAAGCTGTGTTGGGATCATGATGTTTAACAGCCACTAATATACTGATTAGACATTGGTTTGTTAACTCTGGACTCCATAACATTCTGTGACAGTGAGCTCCCTAGCTTTGCTGTCTAGTGGTTCCATTGGGTGCCTCCTTCTTATTGTTTTCGAACAACAGTGACTGAGAGTTCCTTATTCACCTTGTCCACCCCACTTTTCATTTCACAGAGCTCTACAGTAGCTAGTTGAAGAGTCCTAGAGTTTTAGTATCTTCCTGCATAAAACTTCGTTTATGCCTTTGATCCTCCTTTTGAGGTAGAGGATCAAAACTACATGCTGGACACAGCCCTGATACGATGAAGGACTGGGGGATGAAGTCTCCCCCCCACAGTGGGTTATGTGATGAGTTTGCCTTGTCTGTACTGAGCTCACTCTGAGTCTGCACCATGTTGTCACTTGCCTCTTGCTAAGACCTGCAGCAGTCTGCTAAGGACAGCTGAACCCGCAATGCTGTGGGGGAGCTCGAAACAGAAAAGAGGGTTAGTGGGAGGGGCAAAACCTTCTTTAGGTCTCTCAACCTGAGGACCCTACTCAAAATTTGAAAGCACCATGAATTTGTATAGTGGCATAAGAATATTTGTTGTTTGCTGTTCCATTATTGACAATCCCCAGTATGCTGCGTGGCCTTTTTTTTGGATGACTTTTGTATAATGAGTCAATGTTGTCATGAAGCCTTCCATAATTACCCACGCAAAGCAACAGTTATGTCTAAAGGAGCTATTACCATACAGGAAAAAGAGATCATTAAGGGCCTACCATTGTGTACACAGGTTATTTTTTTTTTTCTCTGTGCACCACCTTCTACTTAGTGACACTAAATTTTAGCAGGTGTTTTCATCCAGTCACCCAGTGTCACGAACTTCCTCCACAACTCTTCACTGTCAGCTCCAGATTGACTATCCTGACTACTTTTGTCATATCTGTGAATTTTCACGTATCATAACCCTTTCTCATTTACTAAACATTTATGTACAAGTTGAGCCACACCGGCACCAGGCAGGAGCACAAGGGCAGCTGGGGAAAATGATGAGGGTCAGAGCTGAACTGGGTTTGGAGGAAGGAACTGGATATCATAGTCAGGACAAACTAAAGACAGGAGGCCAGTGAAGCTCAGAGATGACTGCAGCAGAGAGGAAAGCAAGAGGTTTGGCCGAGTCAGGCAGCATCTGTACTACAAGACAGCATCCAAGATGATGACTGGATCAGGCCAGGGCAAGGTTTGTTAGGAGTTAAATCAAGGCTACTGTAATATTAGGCAAAAACTAAGGGAGAGTACTTATCTGGCAGTGTTACAGTTACTGTCACTTTCCCTGCCTGGTGGGATTGTCCTGATAGAGGAGGTCACAGGCCTATATTTCACTAATGAGGTTAATCAAGACCCTGGGAAATGGGTACAGACACTGCCTACGGGGTTAGGTTATACACAGAGGGTCTGGTACTAAGCTTCTGCAGTGACACTTGCAGAACTCCTCTGGCAAATGCTAAATCATGGACCACTTATTTCTATCCCTTGTTATTAATCCATGGAGGGATTTAGATTCTTTAGGAAATTTTAGTGAGGGAGATGTTGTTTTTCTCTTTCTACGACAATAAGTTGCAGTCCCCAAACGTGCTATTTGATTTTTTCCATTCTTGCTGACATATTGTCAAATTACTTTAATAATGATAAAATTATCCAGCCATTAAAGAAATAGGAAAACAAATAATCAATGCTGAACCATGTTGGTTGACTGTGTTCCTTTCTTCAACAATAAATTGCTTAAAATGAAGCACATATCTGTCTTTTTTGTCTTCATTTTAACAATTTTGGCCTGATTTAGAAATTCCTTACTTTTCTACTGTAGGGAAATATGAAAAGAGATGCAGTTTTTAAGATGTTCCCTGTGTTCTGAGTTTTCAGTGAAGGCTAATATAATTGTTATTTGTTAGACTAGGAGTTTGTTTTCATCCCACCATGTAAATGACTGATACCTTTCGCTGTAGTAATCTAGGTCTTTCAGTTATATGGCTTTTAGAGTAACAAAACACTAGAAATCCCAGGGATACTGGTGTGTGATGGAAATTCTTTATCATTGCTGAAGATTTTCTTTTATATGCTCCTATGGAGCAGCCAAAGTTCCTGTGGGATCAATAACTTTGAACTAAAGGCAATACTTGTGAGACATATTTGTCCTTGTGCTGGAGCAGGGATGTTGGCAGAAAAATATTTCAACCTGTGGGTTGGAACACTTGACTAATTGTCAAGCAAGGACCACCAAAAAAAGGTGTTGGGTGCATGAGAAAATCCACCCCAAATATAAATGCAAGATGTAAAAACCTTGCCGTGTAAACCAAATAAAGGAGGACAGCAGAAATGGTCTGGTAGGGGGTTTTAAGATGCCATCACTGTGCAGATGTGGAAGGAGGGATGGACACACGTTCTCCTCTGTGCATTCACAGGGACTGGTGGAGGCAGGACCAGCTCCTGCCACCATGGCTGTGTGATTCTGCCCTGCAGAGTCCCCAGACTGGCCTCTGTTCCCTGTGTCTGCTGGGTTTGCACCGTGCTGAAGAAGTAAAACAACCTGAGAGATAAAGTGACATTAATGCAGTCTCTCTTACCCTTCCTAAGGAACAGCCTGAATGGTCCAGTCCTCAGCTGATAGACATTAGTGTTACTGTGTTGATGCAGATAATGTCAGCTTAGCTGAATGCAGCCTTCTTCTGGAAACACAGGCTACATCTACACTACTAAATGAAACAGGCTAAAGATCACCAACTGGCAGAGCACAGTTTGCACCCACACAGATAAATTCTTTCACCCCTTAAAACAGGGCGGCTGTAGCCAAGCTTCCTTTTGGGGATGGTTCACTGGGCTATACCAGCCCTTGAACTGTGCCTAGGTATTGTCCAGCCAGAGTTAAAACATACCAGGGACCGTGCTGGCAATGAAATAATACAAACCATTGTGTAATTCTTGGACAGTGCCCAGGCTCTGCTGGAAGACTGTTACAGACACAGCTCCAGGTACAGAGTACAGCCTGTATACCTGCATGGGCTGGGTCAGTGGCCTCAGAGGCTTGCTCTGGATGCAGCAGAGACACTCCACTGTGGTACATGGCCTTGCTGCTGAGCCTGGGCACAGCTCTGAGCCCATGTACCTGCGTTCCCTCCATTTCTGGTGGTGGGCTGGAAATCTGCCTGCTGCCTTACCTGAGAGGGGCAGACACTCTTGGGATCTGAGGCAGTGAATAGTTCAGTGAGGCACCCACAGAGTAAAATCGATTTTGCATTAAGCATTTCCCAGCCCATTTTCAATGGCAGGCAAATTCATGATAAGCAGAGTTTGTCAGTAGATAAGTTATAAACAGAGAAAAGGACTACATTTTTCAAACTGGTGATTTTCTACCAATTCCTCACTCGGCTGCAATTCTCAGCAATATCCCAGCTGTCCTGAGGATTAATTAGTTAATATTTATGGAGCACTGCGAAGATGAAGACTGCTAGAATGGTGCTAAATGTTTTATTTACATGGTTTATAAACAGCAGCCCAGCAGTCCCACATGGGGTTCAGCCCATCCCTGTGTTCACAGGTTTCCACTGCAGGTTGAATCAGGATGGCTTTTATCATGATGTAATGTATTTTTATTGCGGTACTAGAGCAAATGTATCCTTTAAATTATGTGATTAGTTTCAGTACAGCTCAGTCTCCAGAATAGCTATCATAAAGCGTGAGACTTTGAAAGCATTGCCAAATTTAAATTTAGACTTCAGTCTATGATTTCATGTCAAAAATTTATGCACAGCCTCATTTGTCAGGCAGCATTATTGATTTTATAATGTGTAATGTTTTTCTTATTGAAAAAGTGTTCTCAGGCCTGAGCTTATTAACGCAGTGTTGATTACTCTTTGGGGGCAAGCAAATGCTTTTTCCATTTATTAAAGATGATAAGAAATGGGAAATCATGGTTTTTTATACACATTATGTGAATGAAAATTATGGTTACTGATTAAATAATATGAGGCTTGAAAATTAAAATATAACACAATGCTTCCTCTTTATAAAGTTGCATAAGTTGCTAGAAGTCTGCCTGTATATTACACACCTATTAACAGTGTTACTTTTCCCTCTTTTTTAGTGCAAAGTTTACATAAAAGCACAATATTGCATATGTCTTTTTAGCAATTCCTGCATCAACTAAAGTGATAACTCTCTGCTTGAGACATCATCATCACGCCCATAGTGAGCAGATTCAAACATGCCAGAGGATTATAGTTTTTGTAAGGAATAAACAACAAGAGAGCAGAAGACTGCTAAGAAATCTAAAATTGAAGGTTATAGGGGTTTTTTTTGGGGGGGGGGGTTGTACTGGGTTTGGGTTTTTTTCTTTTCTCAAAGACAGGTATGGGATTTAGGTATACAACTTTTTTTTTTGGCTTAGGGTGATGATTGCCTGTGAAAATCTCAATTAAATCTCTTACTAACTGAATAAAGAAGGAAGCAGTCTTCTCTCTTTACCAGCACTTCCTGTAGAGTTATAATGATATAAACTGTATGATGCTGCAATAGTGTAACATGGTAATATTAAATCAGTGAGATACAGATCAAGCTTCTGGCCTTATTGGAGTCAATGTCTAAACACCTCTGACTTCAGTATGGCCAAGACTTAATTTGTTATTTTTCCATGACACTGCTCAGCAGGTACTCAGTCCTGCGTACCCTGAGGTGCACTCAGTTCTCAGTTCGTCAAATACTCAGATGAAGATGCAGATAGGAGAGATGCTCAGTTCATGTTTTTCCCTAAAAGCTGTCTTATTTGCACATTCTGGTTTTCACTAGGGAAATTGCTGGCAGAAGCTCCTCTTATGTAGTGTAAACACATAAATAAGCTTTACAGCAATTAATCTTGGTCAAGTTTCAAGACTATCCCCACATCTCCACTCTTTTGGAATCCATTATCAACTTTTTCATTATTAACACACCACTCAGTTTGGCTTTATAGACTGCCTATAAACTCCTATTACGCCATGTTCATGTTTATATCCCAAGTCTTTCTCCTCCTCCCAGAGGAGTCTGTGGAAATACATGTCACTTTCAAAACATGTAGCACTGGGCTATTATGTTGCAGGGTTGATAGTGGCTGAATAGGCAACTTCTTAGAAGTAATTCTCCATGTCCTCTCCTCCTTGATAGCTCAGAGTCTAGGTCTCCTCTGGAGACTTAGTGGCAGATGGTGGTAAAGCTGAAATTAGCTGAAATCTTGCACTCTTCCAATGATTATCTTCCTCCCTGGAATGCGAAACAAGGGTAGATATCTCTCCCTCGAAGGAAGCTGATATGGGTCTTGGGCAGGCACAGCAGGGAATTCATTGCAGTATCTTCTTGTGAGTTTTCAGCCTCCTCTCCTGCTTAAGTCCACTTGGATTTTTAATTATCTTTCAGATCCTCTTTTCATTTTGCTTGCTCAGAAATGCAGAATAAAGCCTCCCCCCTGTTTTCCATCCAATTCACTCACAGTCTTCTGTCGCAATTATTGTACCATAATCCTCTCTCTCTGTTTTAATCCTTTTCCATAGTCAGTTTATTTCAGAATTAGGATTCTTATCCTTTGATCTATTAATTTGCAGTTTAACCTTATGCTCTCTTTCTGCTTTTTATTTGGGCATTACTGAGGATTGCTTAAGTGGGGAGGAGAAGGCAGAGCAGGGCCTTCGTATTACACATTAAGGATCTCTAAAAGTAAGGCATTAGAGAAGTCCTCCTAAGGGATGGCTACTGGGAGAAAAATGCAATTTGGATTTGGATTTGAAAGCTAAGCAGAGTAGGGAAGCTAGAAATGAAAGAGCTGGGCAACATTACTCTGATGTTCATTCATTCAACGAAGCATCTTATGGTTAAATTTGCTGAATAACTTCAAATAAAGTACAGCTGATAAATTTTGAAAAGCAAAAATTCTCCCTTCTCAACACACACACCACACCCTGTAAATTGTTTTGACTTTTTCCAAAATGAATAGTCTGGCTCTGGTCTCAAATACTTGATAATGAAAAAAACCTTTTATTTTTTCCTTTCTGTTTTCTTTTTTTTTTCTTTTTTTTTTTTTTTCCCCAAAAGCCAAGAAACACTTCAGAATGAAGTGATACTTTAAAGTCAACAAAACTTTTCCTTTCAAGCTGAAAAATCTATTCTTCGCAGGAGCCTGTTCGTGTATCAGAGGTAGCAAGCTTAACGGCAATATTGTTTAATAGAAAATGGGGGACCACACAAAAAGTGAAAGACAGAATAGTTGCCTGAGTGGACAAGACAGAAGGAGCACTACACAGTTAAACAGGTGGACCTAGCACAAGTACTGAGCCATTCCAGAAATTTGGAGCTATTTTTCCTCATTTTCTTTTAGGTGCAGCTGTTGGTCTCCTCTTTTGGTGGAGAAGGGGCAAGGAGTGAGGGTGGAATCAAGGAACTGATTCATGTTAGGGTGGCAGAAATGGCCATGGCAAAAGGGTTTCAGGAGCCCTGAGCCAAAATACTGCTTTAGCTGCAGAATTCCCACATAACTGAAAGGAAGCAATCCCATGATTCAATTTCTCTCCTCCAAAATGGGAATAATATATCCCTTTGTCAGAGCGGTGCTGCAATAGGGTAAACCCCTCGGTAGAAATAAGGCACTGCAGAGAGAGAGGCCACTCAAAAAATCTACTCGGGATTGTTAACCCCACCTGGCCTCAACAACAACCTGTACAGGATGTGGGGTCTTCTCACAGCAGTGTACAAGTATGCCTTGGAAGAACCAATAATATCGATGTGGGATTTTTGAAGTAAGTAATAAAATACAAAAGAAAAAAAAAGAAAATTCCAAAGACTACATGAAAATGAGAGTAACAGCTTCTTAGGAGTCTCTGCAATCTGTCATGTAAATAGAAAAGATACAGACATCTGCAAAGAACTGCTAGTGCATATGGGGACACATTTCAGATTGTCTATCCTGCACCCAAAACATTGCACTGTGTTCCTTTGCATATTGGTGTGTTAGCAGCAAGTGAAAGTGAGAAAAATTGCAGTCACCAGCCTCAATTTGTTTGCATAAATCAAATGTACTTCAAAGTTTGCCCTTAATGATTTTATTATTTGTCCACCTGACACACAGTTCTCTAAAAGTATGTGCCTAGAGGTGAGCAACACAGCCACACCCCTCTACAGGAAGAAACCAGTTTGACAAAATATCAGACAGAGAAAAAAAAATCTGCTTCAAAACCAGCTCTTTGCAGGCTGTGACTTTTCCTGAGGGGAAAAATAAAAATATCATGCTTTTGCTTATCCAGATAAAAATGGTGCCATTTCCAAAAATATAAAATCCCTAAAAAATGAAAATATAACAAGTGGATCAGCTCCTTTTAAGTCACATCTTCAAATTTGAAAAAATTTTGTGGCTTAATCTTAAAAAGCCTTGCCTGTAGTGAATTGTAAATATTTTAAATCATCACAGACAATTCCAGTGGTACCTCTTCAATTATCCGATGCTTTTATTCAAATCACTGTAATGTCAAAAATCCTGGTGCTATGATGAATGCTGATGCTACAACAGGTGTACAAATCCATATGTGAAAGTTGTCAGATGGGAAGCCTTACTGGTCCTCACCCTCTCTGGCGTGATAGTCTGCTGTAGTGATGCCGGTGGTCAATGCACAGTAAGAGTGACATCTCTTTATCTGTACGCAAACTGCATGTAGTTTTTCATATTTTTGTCACAGTTGCTATAAACGTTAAAGCAAGTCCCCAGATTTTAACTACTTGAAAACTACCAGCAAAGACAGAGAACTCTGCTAAACCTTGAAGCTGGCTGTGACTCCTGGTTCTGGGCCAAGTGGTCTTCATGAGCATGAGGAGCCATTTCGCTGAGCAGCATTTGCTTTTTCTCCTCTGAAAAGAAGGTTGGTGGTCAGCTGTTTTTTTGCATATTGCTCTGTGGCAGCTGGAGAACGATTAGTGGTGCATATACACCTGCTTTATAGCATATAGACACTCAAGGAGACGGGAAAAGATGCCCTGTAGTCTAGCCCATTATTAATGTGTCTGCTTCTTTAAAAGGTCAACCTATTTTAACGATCAATTCTATGCGAGAAATGTTTTTTGAAATGAGTGCTGTGATATTCTTCTGATTTTGATTCTCTTAGCCCCCCTGTAAAGTAATAGAGGTATAAATATTAAACATCCCATTTCCTTTACAGCTTGGATTGATTTGGTGTGGAATTCTGACGGCCAATGTGATTAATTCTCCAAAACCAAAGAAAATCACTCTGTGATAGAATAATAGAGTACAAGAGAACAGATTAGGACATGTGGGATCACTGTTACCAGCCCAAAACCTAAATTGCTGCCATGTTAGGATTCAGACAGCTGTTCTGCATAAGGGAGAGCTGTGGATTTGGCCCCACAGACCATGCTTTCTGCTCCTTACTTTAATCCTTCCCTGGTAGACTTTCCACTGGGATCTTATACTTGGACCTTAGTTTTGCATTTGAGCACAGATGATCAAAATTCCTTAGTGGAGATCTTCGTAGGCTCAAGAATTTGTTGTGTGGGTTTGATTGTGAACCAGGAGCTAATACTGAAAAGAGTACATTCTACAGTGATTGTAAACCTGAATGCTGAGTTTATTCACTCTTTGCTAAAGGATGTATTTGGTCAAAAAAAGGAATGGTGCATTTTTCAACAAGTACAAATACTTTTTGATCTTTTTTGTGATTGTTGCAAAAATTTGGCTTTGATGGCTTAGCATCTTTGAATGGAGTGTAATTTAACAGTATTTGTCCTATCAGCTATGAAAATCTCAGGATCAGGTTGCTTGCCAGGGCAGCAGTGAAATTGTTCTAATGAATATACTCATTCAGCCGTGGGCTCTATTGTACAAACAAATGGTAATTGTCTGACTTCCAGAAATTGTCTGACAGACTGAGTTGTTTGAAAATGTGCTCTTTCCTCTTTTATTTCCAAATTCCTGGGCATGAACACCTTTATTCTTTTCAACTGCTTGTACTTATGTTCCTAAATCTCTACAACCTAAAAACCTCTTACTTTAGGTGAGTACATTTCTTATGCTTAGGTTGCTTGAGACACCTGGAAGTGATGTACAGTGATGGACAGCCATTCTTCATACTGTAATTGGTCATACCCAGGGAAAAATCAGCCTGAAAATGTAAATTCTGGATGGTTTCACGTAGTACAGCTTTTATGTTAAAAAAAAAAAAAAAAAATTATTCATCTGACTGAAAGACAGTAGGGAAGCATTAAAAAACAATTACACATACAACATTTTTCTCTGTTGCTCACTATGTGTGTTTATGTGACAGGGACATGTTTAAAACAAACAAAGAAAACCCCCTCAAAGATGCTTCAAGGTTTTATGCTGCCTGTCACCATAGCGTTGAAGTTATGTTCCTTTTAAAACACAGGAATGGTCATCTTGCTCTGAACTAATGGGAAAAACACATATGAAATCACTCACAACTTGGAGTACCTCTAAGGTTATATATATGTATGTATAAAATGATACATAAGATATATAATCTCTCTCTATGTCATATACATGTAAACCACACACAAATACATATACTTATGTAAATATACATGCATACACATCTACATATACTAGATAATCTATTTTTCATGAAAAGATTTTCAGTGTAATGCCAGGAAACCAAATACCCTTTTCTACTAAGAAGATCTGTATGATACGGCTAGAAACAGTACATTTCCTACATTGTAAAGTTGATGGGCCTCGACACCTTTTCAGTCCAATTATCACTGTGGCTGGTGGGTGGTTTGTCCTTCTTGAAGACTTAGTTTCCCTGGCTAACCTGCCAAGGAGGAAATTACATGTTGATAATATGGTTTGGGAGCTGTGGCCATTTGTTTAAGGAATTGGATTAAAGTCACCAGCTTGTTTCATGTTGTTGTCCAACATAAAGCTCTTAGAATAATACCTTTAAGCCACATGCAAATACACAGTAAGATGGAGATGAAAGATTTCATATTTCAGCACATCTCTACCATTCTTTACCCTTCCTTACATCTTCACAGTATTTATAAGTATTTAAAGCTAATCAAAATGAGGATTGAGCTGGGTGATCCAAGAAAGAGTGAGTTTCAGCCGCATTCTTTTTTATGATTTCTCAGTGAATCTCTGCGAGGTCTGTCTTCCCTAGAAATACAATGGAGGGGAAGCCGGATTGCTCTGGGATTGGTAATATGATATAGAGTCTTTTATTTCTGCATTGTCAGTACAATGCCAGTCTAAGTCTCTGTGACTAAAAGTTGCTACCATCTGAGGGCTCTTCAATGGGCTATTGGAAATGAGTTTCATGGTTCTAGTTTCCAGCAGTGAGCCATCCACATCAGAAAAGCCATCATTGCACTTGGCAGTACTAATTGGCACCCTTGTCACCAGCCAAGGACTATAATGGGCTGATGGTAGTCCCTTCAGATCAGAGCTTAGGAACATTGCTGTTGAAGCTTTTATTCCTGCTCCCTGTGCAGTACATTTTTTTGTGGACAGACAGAGACGTTTCCAGAGCTGTCAGTCTGCTACTTTTTTCCACAAGTTACTATATTCTAATGAAAAACATTTTGTCAAAAGAATTTAGCAGAGATTTACAGTGGGTTTGTGCTTTAAGTACTATATTTTCAACAATGACATTTAGAGCATATTAGGACTTCCTATATTATACACTTAAATGTTTTTGATAATTTTGAGGAACATCATTAAAATCATGCACTATCTTAGCTACCCATGTGGCTTCCACAGTGTCACAGAATGTTATCTTCCTAACGTATTCTCACTGCATCCTTTTGAGGCTAGGACACCTAGTCTTGTCATTTTAGAAAAGAGAAATAAGAGATGTGGACAGATATCCTCTTCCAGATCCAAATGCACTGGTTTGTAGAAATCTGTCCTCAGCTGCCCTCCTCCTAGAAGTTACTGACTCCACTAATGCTCTGCCAGAGCAGTTTGTATGAATGTCCCCTGTGTCGCTCTAGGGAAAATCAGACTAACGGTTTCAGACCACCCAATTATTCTACTAGAAGTAGCCTTGCAAATTTTGCCTGAAGGCAGTTGGAGAAATTTCATACAAACTTTCACCAGCATTTACTCGAGCTCAGTAAATTCTTGCAGTGTGTAACAATGAGGTCCTAATCCTCTTCTGACAAAGGTGGGACCAAAAGAGAAAGTTTTTTCAGACTGGAGGCAGAAGAAACCTTACTAGAATCTCTAAGGCAAAAAAAGAAACTTAGGCAAGTGCTAGGCTAGCCAAATGACATTAGCACTTAATCAAGATATTTGCTACTGGAGCGATAGTTAAAAAAGGTTTAATGCTATTAACAGAATTCATTGCAGAGTTAAAGTAAGGCCCAATTCAGTACGGTACATATTCTTCTTTAAGGATATGAATATTTCTTTAAGGTCAATGAGATCATTTACATATTTAATCTCAGGCACTTGCTTATACACCTTGATGAACTGAGTTTTACAGTAATAGCATCGATAAAAAAAACCTATTAAAAGGGTTAAAGGAATAAGAACACTGCTTGGGGGGGGGGAAGACAGAGAGCAAGAGAGAAAGCAAGAAAGAAAGGGAAAGAGAAAGATGGAGAGAAGAAAGAAAGAAAGAAGAAAGAGAAAACCTTACATTTCTATTCTTTTGCTAGAGCCAAATGTTATTTAAGATTCTGTAATTTTTCAAAAATTACTTTTTACTTTCAATATTTTGCTTGTGATCAGAGCTGGAAGTGCCAAAATACGATGAGAAAAGCTGTTTTAATGTTAATTTTGGCCATGGACAGAAGCAGAAGTGTGAAAAATCTCACCACCAGCAATCTTTCACATTGCATTTCTTTCCAGTTTGAAGTTTCAAGCAGTTAGGATTAACACTTGATCTTGGATCCTAATCGAAATCGAACCTGAACCTTTTCAGGTACTGTCATCACTAATTAGGAGAGCTAAGTCTGTGTTTACGTAATAATAAATAGCTATTGAGAGCTACTTCTGAGAGGATATGAGTTCCAACGAACTTCCATTATATAACCCATTCAGCAAAGTATGATAAATTAAATTGTGGAAGTCAATACCACAAGCTCTAATCAGGGTGAAAATTTTGTGGTTATAATAAAGGCCTTTTACACTTTAACTGCTTAGGTCCTTTTACAGTCCTTATGACTGTGATATCTGAATAATACCCGTGATCTCTGTAAATCTTTTCCAGTCACTGGCATTCATTAAGAATGAATCTGACAGTTTGTGTTCTAATAATTATGATGCAGTAAAGAGTAATTATAGATTTTTATTATTAAGCAGTCTATGTTATTAATGAGAATAATAGCTGAGAAAAACATTCATGAATTGCTTGTACATTTGCTTTCAAGAAAAAAAAAAGGCTGGCAAGTAATGTCTCGGAAGAGGAGGAGCTTTCTGGTATCCATGGTTTTACAAAATTACCAGCTGTGAATTTTCATGCTTCCTCTGGTGTATGTGCCATTGATCAGTATCTGAACTGGGATAATGAACTAGACACAGGCTTGAAATGCTAGATGTATGTTTGAATGTATTATTTGTAAAGAAAACAAAATCTGTAATAATACAAGGTACCTTAGCAAATGGAGAAGTTCCCTCTCATACTTACAAGGCTAGAGGAAACCATTAGTTTAGGAGGCACGGTGGTGTTGGTTGACGGTTGGACTTGATGATCTTAGAGGTCTTTTCCAACCTTAATGATTCTATGATTCTATGATTAAAAAGAGACTGTCTCTTTCCAAAAGAGAATAATCAAGATTGTAATCTCTTTTTGTTACTAGAGATAATGTGTGAATTAGAAAATGATACAAATTAGTGTCTCTTTTCTAATAGGTATTATACAGTGCATACTGTATGCCAAAATAACTATATGTGTACCTAGATCTATTTTTCCTGTAAGTTCATCAGCTGAGAGATGATCAATCATATTTTGTCATTTTGAGTCAGGTTCACTGCGGTTGCTGATGCTGATCAGCTTTATTGAGGTTAGGGAAGACGTGGTATCCCCCACCACCTGAAGATCCATCTCCTTTGGTAAGTCCTGTAATTATACATGGTTGGCTGTATGATTGATTGGTGGATTTGCTGTCATCTGCTGCTACTTATCAATATCTTGCCTCCAACAAATATATTTTTCTTCCACTGGAAGGGTCACTGGGAATAAGTTCAACAGCATTTTTTTATAATTGCTAGACCTATGATGCAGCAAAACCCTGCCTATAATGTAGTAAAAGAGATTTATTTACCTCTGAGTCTTTCTACTGACCATAACTAAGTGAAAAACTGTCTTCAGAACAAGTCAGTATCAGATTCATGATAGAGTCATGAAGCTCTATTGAAGCCTCATAGAAACCTTTGAGGATTGTTCTGTCTGGAGAAAGTCTTGTTTATACATTTATTTACACTTATTTATTTATAATTATATAAAAGTATGAGAGCTGAGATCTTCAGCTGAGTGGCTGCATGCATATGAAAACTGATAGAAAACACATCAGAGGGACTTTTCTGATATACCAAACCCAAAAAGGGGGAAGTGAAAGAAAGGATGGCTGCTCGTGGAGGATGTGCTCTTCTCTTGGTTTTCAGTCTCACAGTACAATGCCGAAATGCTGATTCAGTTTGAGGTCTTTTTGAAGATATTACACTGGAAGAAATGGACCATCTCTGAGGGATATTTTTGGACTACAGAGTAAAATGGAAGTTCAAACAGTGTTTAGAAAGCCACATTTCCAAGCTATGCTGTGTGCTGTGACAGTATCTTCCACCAAAATCAGATATTTTCTACTAACAGGTTCTTGGACGGTACTGGAATATTGTCCATACTCATGTTGCTGTGCAATACAAATGTGATATCACACAGGAGTCATTATTAATTCAGATGTTGCTCCTAAGCAATATCTAAGCCTTTGCCATTAAAACATCACCATCTAAAATTAATGTTACTCAAGTGCGATTGGTACCACATTGCTTGTGCTTCATCGATGGGGTCTTTGCAATAGCATCATACTATTTAGGTTATGTGACCGAAAGCTCATCTTCACACACAAAGGACCACAGAGAGTCAATAGCAGATGGGAGAACCCAATAACACCCTACTCCAGCTACTCCCAAGCCCATCACAGGAGCCGTCAGCCGATCAAAGGCCCATCTCCACAAAAAGCAAAGGAGCACTGTGTGCAACGGCTTGGGGAAGGAACCAGTGCCAGCAACTGGAGTCAGACCACAGGTCACAGGGCCCATGTGTCTGTGCTGCCAGCAGCTGGAGAGATTGGAGCAAGTGGATTACAGTGCCAGCATCTGGAGTGAGAGCGGGTATTCGTGCCAGTGTGTGGGCGCTAGCAAACATCAAGCCTCACCAACCAGTGAGTAGGTGAAGTGGCCTGGAAGCCAGGGAGGTGTGTGAGTCTCCAAGGGTGAGACCACAGGAGCAGTTGGCTGTCGGAGGGATCAGGGGAGTCCTGGCCACCTGACAGAGATCTTGGGATCTGGGGGTGGCCTGAGAGACACTTGTGTGCGTGTGCGTGTGTGTGTGCACATGCACATGTCTTTGTACAGGAGGCAGCTGGGGAGAGCTAGGATCCATGATCAACAGGATGGACTGCGTGTCTAATCTCAGTTACTGGACAGACCCACAGTGCATACATGTTGGTGCACGCAGGGGTGTCTGTACCAGCAGCTGGAGTGGGTCTATGATCTCAGGGCTCATCTATCCAGGTGCTGCAACTGGGGAGACTGGGGCCCAAGCACAGCTACGGGGGAGATTGAATGTCTGAGCCTGGCTGCTGGAGGGATTCACATCGCATACGTGCTGTTTGTATATTTTCCTACTACAGACCTTCACCTTGTTCAACCAGAGAGTGGAACAGGATGAGACCATTGGTGCTGAGTGTGTCACTATGTGTTGATTGGGGTAGGCAGCTGTTTATGTATGTGTTCATGTGTTGAATAAGTGTGTTTGTGTGCATGTGCCTAGTGGGAATACATGCTGAGTCTTGACACTACCTTGACCTGGGGGTCAAGCTTGAGCTGTGGCAACCTCGCCTCTCTGGGGCTGCTGGATTCAGCAACCCCTAACATTAAGGACTTTCAAATGGCAGCAATCAACATACTAGTATTGATCCTTCTTGGTAAAGCAAAGTGCGAGGAAAATTAAAAATAAAAAGAAAAATTATGGACACCAGAGAAGAGAATGGCTTTCCTGTGAGGGCCCTTTAAACACAGGCTGAGATAAGGAGAATGGGACTTGGAAACCTGTCTTCAGATTTTGTTTGTTATTGGTGTTTTTTATTCTGTTATGTTATTCTGAGAGTGGCTGGAATGTTTTTCTTCTAAACTAGGGGTCTGGTCTTAATTTTTGTTTATTTGCTCCAGCTGAGGGGAGCTTTTGCAAGGTGGGTGAAATGCCACATATGTGAATAGATGGACTTACAGGAAAAAATAAAGCCAGACTTGGGGACTTCATGTTCTTGAAGGTATTTGTTTTCTGAATGCTGTGTGCTTGCTTATTCTTTATGTCTTATGGAACAAGTATTTCGCTGTAGAATGCTCTGCAAAATTGTGTATCTCTTCTCACATGAAAATCCCTGAAAACCACAAGACTTGTTTTTTTGATAGGATTCTGGGGAGTGTGATAGGACTGGAGAAGCTGGGTTGATGGCACTCATTTCTGAGCCAAGGCACTGACCTACTGCGGTCACAGCTGCTGCATGTTCTCTTACTCCACGGTTAATGCAAAACAATTCAAGGCAGCTTATCTCTCAAGAAGAGTATTTACCTTGAGTGCTTCATTTTAAAAGTACAGCGAGAATAGTTACTGTGAGAAGTGGATACTCCTGTGTGAGGTTGTTTTTTTGTGTCAAAAGTCTCTGCAAATTTCTGGAGAGTATTCACCAGAAAGATTTGACAAGATCACTAGTATCTAAACGTGGTTAATAACACACTTCAAGGGTGTTTCTTGAAATGAACCCCCATGTTGAAAGTCATGACCTAAATGTTTAATACAGATATCAGTGTCTCATACAGTGTCTCATACAAAATTAAGCAAAGACATCTGTGTTTAAGGGAATCAAAGAAATTACATGATTAGCAGAACATCTTGTAAGCAATGGCATAGAGACTCTTAGCGGACTTGACTCTCTAGAATGGGGAAAGAACAAACATCTTCAGTGGGGTACAGCCAAAACAATTCCCTTCCTTCAGATACTGCTCTGCTTGTGAGGGTTAGGTTCTCCACAGTTTCAGCACAAGTGCAAAAAAATGAGTGGTCACAGTGTGATTCCCTGCTGCATTGCCCCAGATGAGCTAAAGATGTGGGGGCACTAAACAGCTCTTTTGAGTGTTGAACATCTGAAAATTGTAAAAGAAGAAATTCAGAGCAGTATCTTTTTCCCTTATTTCTGGAGCCCATAAAATTGCTCTGAAGAAGAAATATGTACTTTTATAATAGACTAGATAGTGATAAGCAGAAAGTTTTTGAAGAAAATAGCCTATTGGGAAGAAACCCTTAGATAACTCCAAAAGATTTTTGTGAACCATCTTCCCTTTCCCACACAAATAGAATACTGTGTCAAGGATGAAACATATTTTCAGAATAAAACTTAACCACTGCTAGAGAATGCACTTCCTATCTCTCCATTTAGCAAGGACTGTCTTCCTCCTTTATTTCAGTTATAACTGCCTCACCTCTTTACTCCTTGTATTTGAATGGAAACACAAGCTGATGGATTTCCTTGAACTATATTCTGCAAGCACATCCTCTGGGGACATTTTATGGAGCCTATCACATGCTCAGGAGGCGATCCAGGTAGAAGATGACTTTTACTACTCTGCTAGCACATTTCTGGTGGGAGTAGTCACCTGATCTGTCTGATCTGACACTGCAACACGAGTCATGAACCGACCGTGCTTGCTATCAGACAATCACCATCTCTTAGGACATCTTTTATTATTACAAGATACCACAAATTTTCCACAACATGTTCCGGGCTACATGTACATCAAAGTCTTCCCTAAGTCCTTTCTGACTTGGATTGATTCACTTCTTTATGGAGATAAGAGAATCCCTTGTTCTCAAGCAGCCACAATTTATCAGTGTTTCTCAACCTCTGTTCTGTAGACCATTGTCAGTTTGTAAGACCTGAAAAGGGGGTCTGAAAAATGGTATTAAAACCTTACCTTTGGGCCCCATATAAAGTATTCCCACACATCTGGGTAAGCAAGCTAACAAAAAAAAAAAACCCAACACCAAAAACCAGGGAAGAAAATACAAAAAACTAATAAGGATTCAGAAAGTAGTCAACTAAAAATTAGACTAAGAGAAAACCATAAAAGATGATGTATGAGTCTGTTTTTTTAAAATACTACATGATCTTTTAGTTTAGGAAAAAAAAATGAAATGGAGAAGGACTGATCTAGATAATACTGAGCATAGTAAGCCATGTCATGTGGATTCATGCATAGTCAGGGAACAAAAATGGTTTTCTGCCCATGATCTGTGGCCCCATGTCTGTGGCTTTTCTCACAGATCTTAAGAGGTAGCTACTAAAAGCAAGTCTTCAGTAAGTTACATTTCCTGGCCCAGGGTTTGACCATTGCTGGCATGTGTTTAGAGATCTACACACTACTCATGTGATGACTCTAAGACCAGCAATTTGCCTTTCTTCTCTTTTTTTTTTTTTTANCTGGGAATCAACACATATTTTTGAATTTTCAGGTTTTTCTTAGGTTGCTTAAGTAAGATCTCAGCATCGTAATTTTTCACAGGTCTTTTTGAAAATCCCAGTGTGGATAGTGTTATCTCTGCCAAATTAATTCCTGGAGTAATTCAGTTTGATTCGTTAAGGATTTAGCCCTTGTGAGATGTTTTTTTGGCATGTCCATTGCCTTNGTCTGTTTTTTTAAAATACTACATGATCTTTTAGTTTAGGAAAAAAAAATGAAATGGAGAAGGACTGATCTAGATAATACTGAGCATAGTAAGCCATGTCATGTGGATTCATGCATAGTCAGGGAACAAAAATGGTTTTCTGCCCATGATCTGTGGCCCCATGTCTGTGGCTTTTCTCACAGATCTTAAGAGGTAGCTACTAAAAGCAAGTCTTCAGTAAGTTACATTTCCTGGCCCAGGGTTTGACCATTGCTGGCATGTGTTTAGAGATCTACACACTACTCATGTGATGACTCTAAGACCAGCAATTTGCCTTTCTTCTCTTTTTTTTTTTTTTTAATCATCTCAGTTACTGAGCTGGATAGCAACTGTGAACCAGGAAAGACAAGAAAAGCAGAAAGGCCAAACTGTTGACTCAGGGCCTGACCTGGCACTGAAAGATTATGATGAGTTGACAAAATTCTCGTGTTCTAACACCCTGTTTTTAGTTGTCTTCTGTTGCAGTTTTTGTTTTAAATCCATAGTGATGGCTGCTACCTGCCAAAAGCCTGGCACTGCCGCTCACCAGCTTCTGTATAAACAATCGATACCCAATATCTGTGACTGTGCTGAAAAATGAGCTGTTCCTGCAAGGAACTCATAAGTTTTGTGTTTATTTCAATAATTACCTCACAAGTTTCTCCTTCCACCATGTGAGAACAGTTCTGCCCCGTGGGCTGTTCTCTCCTTTTAAGCAGATAACACTGCCTGTGTGTTATTACTGCTCCCTCTCTAGCGCTCCTGCCACATACAATTGGCTCGACTAAGGACAGGGGCAGGAGGTCTACCAGGGAGAAAGCCAACAACAGAATTGAGACACAACATGTTTGTTTTTCTCCTCCTTCCTCTGATTTTTATCTTTTTTTCCTTGGTGAACAGTTTCTTTTCCTTCCTGCTAACCGCAATTTACCCCCTGCATTTCTCCAGTGATGTTCACCACCCTGGGCTTGTGGAGTTCATTCAATCTGGAGAGTTGATTCTTTTTTGGGAGCTTGCTTGCCAAGCAAGTTTTCCCAGGTTCTCAGAGCTCTGCATGTAACTGAAGTAATTACGGGATTAAGCTCATTAATAATATGCATAGGAAAATCACTCTTGTTACAGAAGGAGCTCTGGAAAAGGGAGAGGTATTTAAATGTCACTGATGTGAATTTCTGTATATATCTCTGTGTGTATGTGTACATTTATGACATATGTATGCACTTTTATGTGTGTATGTCTGATGTATATATACACTGTTGTAGCTGCTGCTACAAAGTGCTGTTTCAGATGGAGCACTTATTGATAACTCTAAACCTCACTCCATATACTGTAAATTCTTTTAACACCCTGTGCTTACATAGTAGAGCAGATTGCACATTCATTACGTGATGACACATGAAATAAGACACTGATAACAAGACTCAATTCTCTGTACATTTACACTGTTTTCCTCTTTTTTTACCATCTTTTTTCTGTGGATTTACTGAGCTTGTTGCTCTGAGGTCTGTATAGATGCACGATCCTTACTGCATTCAGGATAAACTGTGAGGAAATTCAAGTCATCTCAAAAGCAAGGAGGAGTGGGAAGCAAAAGCTAATAGTTACACAGGGCTGTGCAGGTGGGGGCAAGGGGTAGGAGTCCACAATGTGTGTTAAAAATTGCATATCTCTTTGGGCGTGCATGAGTGCACACACGCAGACAACATTCATTATCATTGATGGGGCCATAGTAATTATTACAATGAATTTTAATAGTGAGGTAAAAATTAGACCTTTGCTGCCACAATAATAGTCTTTAATGTAACAAAATCAACCCAGATTTTCAATGGAACCAGCAAGATTGGATTTTAGTTATTCATCTGCTCTGTTGATAATATACCACTGCATAGAGCGATGCTTCAGAAAGGGTTTTGTGTCACAAGTCTATTTTGGTCTGTTCTCACCATGGTGTCTCATGGTGCCTTCTTATTAAGTCAATTTTTTTTTCTTTTTTAATCTCAGACTAAATGTGATTTAAATATTCCTCACAGGTGTTATCTGAATTAAAAAGGATGACTACTGCTAGCGTGCTTTCTTCTTAATAGCACAATGCACACAGCTTCTTCTGCTCTCCATCCTTATGCTGCATGCTGCTTAACTGTGGCTTTTAAGGTTTCATCAATTCCTACTGACACTTTACTGATAAATAGGTCGTTCAGAAATTCAACTGCATCCTAGTCTGAATGGTTATGATGCTGAGAGGATACTGAATCATTTCCTTGGTCTTTCTTTCACCTCCCACAGCAGGCAAATCCCACCCAGTAAATCTTCAATGAATGGATTATAAATATTAAGGAATTCACAGAAGTAGATTAAATTTCCCGTGAATAGGGGAAAGAGGCACAGCTGGATGTTCTCCCTATTTGAACTCAGACTTGGCAACTGGATAGGAATGAGTACCCCCAATCCCTGAAACGCAAAGCACGAAGATGCTCCCTTTTCCCAGCCACGTGGTCTAAAACTGAGCCAATGCTTTCTGGGGCTATTCTGCAAACACAGTGGAAGCCAAACACCTCTTCAGTGCATATCCTGAAACAGGCTTCTGCCCTCAGTACGTGAGCTGAGGGAGGGGTGGTGCTTCTCACAGTGTCATCTGATGTCCCAATGGATGGGAAGAGAGGGAGCGGGAGGACTGCCACAGCCTTGGTGTAATGCCCGCCTCACATCCTGCTCCTCTTTGCTATCTTCTTTTTTTGAATAATATTCCTCCGGGAGCCTCTCTTACATCACCAAATGAGAGAGGATGTACAGGTCCTTGGTGGCACGGTGCCAATACCCCCTCCTTCTCAGAGAAGGTGACAGTCCACAACTGAGCAAAAGCACCATCAACAGAATAATTTTACATTTATGTAGATGAAGGCATAAACCTAGTGATGTCTCACTGGCACAAGAAAGTCCATTTTCCTTTGTTCTCCATTTCTTCCCATGGTGTTACAGGATGTTTCTTTCCATAGTGTAGTCCTTCGGGGATTGTCTAGACTGCGCTATGCCAGTGTGTTACATTTTATACCAACTGGGTCATAAATTACGCTGAAACTTTAACTTTTGATTTTTAATGACCTTTAAAACTAGTTATTGGACTTCTGCTTTTGTGGGGATTCCACAAGTGTCTTTTCACATGCAGACCTAAGGTGCTAAGAGCTCACTTGGATAAATCTATGTAGTAGTCCAGCATATTGTAACTTTTAATAAATTACATTGATTTATTGCCCTTATTGATTCACTGATGTACATGGAATGATCTGATTTCATAGACTTCTTTGTGGGGAGGGAGAGACAGGGGAAACAAAGGCCTTTTATTAGTATCAATTTTTCTATGAAGCTATAAATGGTGAAATGCCAAGATGCAATGTGTTCTGGTGATATATTGGACACAATTAGATTGAACAATGGCTTGCTTATAAATCAAAGTAAAGGAGAAAGCATAAACCATTCCTAACCAAGTGACCATAGAGCTTTTGAGACAAAAGGAGGAGCACGGTTGTTTTTCCCATGATTGATACTCAGTTTTTTGTGTCTTTGTCATGCATGGATAACAAACGTATCTTTAAATTATTCCCCCTAATGTGCTCTTCCTTTAACAGCTTTATCACTGATTTATTATCATTTTATTAAGTACTGGTGTATACTTAGAACCTAAATCATACATGAAAAAAAACAATAGAAGCCTGAACAATAATGGTTTTTTTCTGAAATACCACCGAGACAAAAACATAAGAAGGGTTTTTTTTTTTTTTCCCTTTTCTTTTGGTTCTCTGTCAAATAACAAGCGAAAGAAGAGAAATTCACATTTATAACTTACTCAGCAAATTTGATTCCCAGGGACAACGTGTTTTAATGCAGTTGTATAATCAGTTCTGTCCTCCCTCTCTTGAAAGCAGGGCATTGTGCTGTGATATAGTACAATAAACTGGTAAAAAATAAAGGACCTTTTGCTAGAAATAGTCTATTTTAAAGACAGGATACAGTAAATGACTTTATTACTGAATCATGTGTCATACGCTACTATATGGACTTTGTGAACCTTAATGTGGATAATGTTGACAACATAATGCATCTGCTTGTTTTATCAATTCCTTGTTTTATTAGTTCAAGACTTTTTGACATACTTGAAAAAACCAAGCACAAATTTGTGATAAAAGCATCAAAAATAATGGCAGTCAGAGGACCTGGGCTCTATTCCTGATCTTACTGAAGATTTACTGCAGAAATATTACCTAAGCCACTATCTTCAAAGTTCATAGACATTAAGTTTGGATCACTTTTATGATCATCTCATCCAATCTTCTATATAACACAGGCAAATAACTTTTTCAGGAGGTTCTACTTCAAGCCTATATTGCACTTGAGCTGCAGAAAATTAGACACTTAAATCTTAGACAGAAGAGGCCAAGGATTGGAAGCCTTTTTGCCAAGGTGATGAACATCTTCCATTTTCTTCTTGAAGTTAAAGACAGCTGTGCATGTTCAATACCTCTAAAAATAAGGTCATCTTGAACAACCTCACCCATCTCTCAGTAAGGTTATTTATATTTCTCTACCTCTCATCAGTGTTATGAATTCACTGATATTTGTAAAGCACTTGATGGGAGGTATTATAGAAATTGAAAATATGGTAATACATCATTTGCATTGACTTGAAAGCTGTGCGTGTGTCTCTGTGTGTTCTTTCTAGATATGGAGACAGGGTATGTGAAAGGCTGTTTTTCCTGTCTCCTCCCCACACACTCATGCCTGAACACACAAAATACTTAGAGAGTTATCAACATCATATACAGTGGAAACTATGATTTTGAGACACTCGGGAGCAGACAGAACAATAGGTTAATAAGAAGTTAGAAAGGTAGAGTAAAATAAATGAACTTGAAAATAGGAAGGGCAGTGCTGAAATGGCTTTCCACTGGGCACCTTTTTTCTTTTGAGCAAAAGCAAGGCAAAAGAAAATATTTAGACAATTTAAAATGCAGAGTCAAAGCAGCCTTGCTTCTTGTATAGGTCTTCTGAATGGGATTTGCTTCTGTGTGAAATTAAGTGCATTGCATTTCTAACACCCGGGACATATTAGAAAGTGATCTGCATTGCCTCAGGGTTTTTAGCCCATGCACGATTTAAATATATTACCACAAAAATTAAAATGCAGGCATCCTTTCTCAAATAAATACTTAGTTTACTCTTCCATCAGGACATTAGCATTTATATATATATAGCATATATGCGTGTAAGTATATATGTATATAAATATTTGGGGTTTTGTTTTTGTTTTGTTTCTGGGGGGCATTGAGCTGATCATATGAAAAATATCTTTCCTTAACGATGCAGTACAAGTAAATCCCCACAGAAAACATGCCAGAACTGTCAGGCATTGCTTGGAATATCTTTAGTACAGAGCAGGACACATAACAAGATTTACCCACTGCCTTGGAGACAGAGAAGGGGTTGTCACGAGGACAGTTCTTAAGAGTTTTTACAAAAATGCATGGCTCCATCTGTCTTCTCTCTTTTCCTTGGCTACGAGAACAGCCTAGCAATTTCAATAACCCAACAAGGGACCTCATGCACCAGGAGAAGTGAGGAACAGATTTTTCAATTTGGCACCATTCTGATTTTTTTTTTTTTAAATGGCAGTTGAAATAATTATCCGCAACTACAGGCAGCTGATGGATGGCATGTTTAATCTATGGATCTAGCTTCACGCTCTCCAGTGTGTATTGAAGATAAACAGGGATGTTATGAGTGGGAGAGTTGTATGAAATAGTTCAAATACAAATCAAAGCTAGAATGGTTTGTCTTTTTACTGACTTCACAGAAAGGAAACTACTGGAGCTGTTTCACAGGCATCACCTGATCTTCTCAGTAATGCCACAGTGGCTAGAAAAATAAATAAGAAATGGTGTTGATGTCCTGACCCTGAAACACTCATGTGTAAAGCACCCACTGCCACAAGTAAAATATAAATTTGTGTGTAAACACATACACATAATGAAAGCATATACATATAATCAAAGGCTAGCTATATTTCAGGATGAATGTATAGAAAATCTCTGCTCACTCACTGCCTAGGACATATCCCACTGTAAATTTCAAAACTCACTATTGTATTTTTTTCTGGTGGAGAAAAATGGGAAGTTTCAGTAACACTGAATTCAGTAAGAGAGCGAATACTTTTTAGCATGGTTTTGTAGCCCATTGGATTATGTTTAGAAGATTTAACATGTTGCAGGATCGAGTACTTTTTGATATTCAGACAATTTTGCAGGATTTTATGGACTGTTTGATGGGGTAGATGGTATGGGAAGCATCCCCAACCTTCAAATCACAGGCAACTTGTTTGAGACTTATTTATAAGGCTAATGCAAGAAGTCTTACTTCTTTCTCTCTCCAATTGATCCCACTAGTCAGTTTGGGGGGTTTTTTTCTACTTCACAGATGGTGGTTTGTGGTCACAGGCTTAAAGGACAGACCTCCCCAATGGCTCCAATTTTTCGACAGTGAATTTCCTGGTAGTTTTGCAATTACCTTCCGGAAACTATGCCTTTTGCAAACAGTTCCCTCAACACAGGGCAGAAGATGCAGTTGCACACATTGTGGTTAAATTTTGACCTCCAGGTAGATTTCCTTTATATTGTATTGCTGCTGTTATTCTGGTTTCTGCTACAGTAATACTTAGAAGATCTAGACTTGGACCAGACAAAGAACTAGCAGTTACTGTTCTATGAGCTGTACCAACAAAGACCAAAATTAAGTCTTTGTCTCAAAGCTTACAGGCCATATATCAGATGAGAAATGTAAAGGATGAGTGAGCAGAAAAAAATAATAAAAAATACAGGTTAGCATCATAGACAGGGTTTTGGCATATCAGAAGCTTAATTGTTGCAATTGTTTTCATAGGGATCAGAGCAAAGGAGAGTTATAAGCATAGATTTAAAAGAAGATAATGAAACAGCTCGGTTCGTAGGGAATTCCTCCTAAGCATGACAAGAATAGCAAGCATGCTTAAAATCCAGCCCCAATAGATGATGGAGACTGGCTTGATGAGCTGATCAAAAAAGACATTTTGTCACTTTAAGATGATGGCCAGGAGACAAGCTGGCTTTGAAAATGCAAACAATTAGGTGTTATTGGGTGTGATAGTGAAGGAGGAGAAAAACATCAGGATGCAGAAGGGCATGGATGGTGCATGGATAAATTTGAGGCTCTGTGAAAATTATCTTTACACCAACCTTAACAACTGTTTTCCGTAGGATAAATCTGTTCGTGGGAAGAGAAAAGGATGTTGAAGGAGATGAATTCTGCAGAAGATTTTAGAAGGAGAGGATCTTAGCCCCATGGCTGGAGGGGAAATCTGTGACTTGGCTGTGTTACCTAGAAAGCACATGGAAGACCCAGAGAGATGCCTCGTTAGTCTCATAGCTACACCGCAGTGCATACATAGTTGTGTACGAGCACTGGGAATGTCCATTGCTGCTGAGGAAAACTAGCTCAGACCCCTCCCTACAGTGCAGCGGGGTTTGTATACACAGAAAGGTGAGAGACATCCCTGGGGATGGTGGGTGCTTGCTGCAGGGCACTGGCAGGCCGGCTGGCTGCACTTGCTTCACATCTGTGCCCCCTGCAGCACTACTTTTAATTATCCTATTAAGCTCTGCCCCTACCCACTTTAGTCAGGAGAGCTCAAGGAGACATTTTCTTTCCTCCTCCTCCTCCAGTGTCAAGATGGGTTTCTTTGTTTTTTCTTTCCCTTGAATATACTGGTCTCTGAGACACGTCACAATTATCACCTGTTCCAGCCTCATCTGATCCTTTTTTCTCCCCTTTTGGTGACTAGTTTTATTTGTTTGAATTTTATCAAGAGTGTTTTTTAATTATGTTTTTATTGCATTTTAATCATGGTTTTATTGCCCCTTGCTGCACCTTGAGCATAGTATAAATATTATCATAGCTTTTCAATATTTAAATGATACCATGTCTGCTATGATAAAATATGTCATTACTAAATGTGTCAGGAACAGCCACATTTTTTTTTTACATGGTCTTTGGTTGTTGTTCTGTAGCAAATATGCTTAACAGCCCTCAGCTTTGCTCTTCTGTGTGAAGAACTAGGATATCATCCTTTTCTGTTGTTTATTAAGAAGAAGAAAGAAAAAAGTGTGAGAAAAATCACAGCCTCTGGCTCAGTTGCTCAGCTAATGTAAAATGGCACAGTGTTATTAAAATCAATGTGACCTGGGCCAGGTTGGTGTACCCAGGCTACCTAGTGATACTAACATATCATACAGAATATAATATTTCTCAAGTAATAATATAGCTAGAAATTTCCAATGGCCTCCCAAATTCTAGGCTGATTCACTTACAAATTACAGTGCTGGATGAAGGGCATCACAAACAATGGTCCTGGAACTTTATTCAGTGTAAGTGCATATTATCTTTCCCTGGGTGAAATTCTGGCAATTTTTTGTTATCTTTGTTGGGTCCAGCAGGACTTCAAACCAAGTTTTTTAGATATGTGAGTTTTCTTTAGAAAATACATATCAATACCTCATTCTTGGTGCCTTTTGTTCTTCACAATAATATTTTCAGAGTCACTCTTCGAATTAAAGCAAGGAGCAGCCAATAATAGAGATTTTATTTGGTAACTGAGAGCAACTGGACAGGGTGTGATGTGCGCCCATGATCTCATGAACGGCTACTGTAAGTATAGCACAATCTCATGCAAGGGCGGGAAATGGGTAGCGGGTCTGTATGGCCTCAACAGCTTGTCTGTGCACTCTTTATTCCAGGATCAGGGCCTCACCAAATCCTGTGTATGATAAATTCCTCTGAGTAGATAAAATGAGGGCCATCACAATAGAAACTTTCTGATCAACAGCACAAAAAGCAACTGCCTGCACGGAACCACATGAACACCTGAGACCACAGCATGGCAATGGCAACTCCCTGCTGCACAAAAGACAAATTACAAGCACATTTTTCTGGGAAATATGTCTCAGATGCTGTGCAGGTTTTTTTGATGCTTGTGTTTGGATTTTTGTTCTTTTAAATTTCATTATCATAGGGAAAGTAGCCCAGATTTTAAAAGATCAATTTTAAAGACAAATTCTGCTCAGTTACTTTCTTGATGATGACCGGGTTTTAAAAATTATTGCATGGATTGAAATGTTAATTAGTTTGGAAGTCCTGAAATCATTATCCTTTAGGGTAAGACTGCACAGCATCAGTATTGCAGTTAATGCCTAAGAAAGGACTCTGTATGGGTCAAGGTGAAGAGAATTCAGGGCAACCCCATGTGTATATAATCAGGTAGAGACTGTATGAGAACCAAGGAGTAAAGCAAGTGTTGCAAGGCTGTTGTTCCTAACGGCAGTAGCAGGGAATGGTGCTTATTAACCAGACTCCAGAGATGGTGGAAATGTGGAATACCTGTACTATTGGAAGATTCCTGATTTTTTAAAAAAGACTTTGAAGCCAACAACCATGAAGTCCTTCTTAAAGTGACATTTTAGGAAAAAAACAATTTTCAGATCAGTCAAGCCATTCTTTCCCTATCAAGGTGACTATGTTCTGCTCCTATTTTTGCAGAAATTGCTACATCACATCACAATAAAATGCATACTAAGAACAGAAACATAATTTTATTTAAAAACTGAAAGCCAAAATGTACATTTCAACCCTGTTAAAATATAATCCGCCAAATATTCTTGGAAAATAAACTTTTTGGAACTTATAAACAAACAAACAAAAAAAACCTGATTCCAAAGAATGAACATTTTATTAAGAAAAGAGTTGTAGCACTGAGATATTTTTCATCTGGTTTTAGTTGCTGAAGTTTGACTGTCTTCTGCATTGAAATGAAGAGAGTTGTGAAAACTTTTGTACACTCCTTCTTGCCTTTCCACTTGTTTACAGAGAGTTCACCATCAGTTGGGTCTTTATACACACTGCACTATGTCTCTGATGAGGTTTGTTTTAATGAAAGGAAAGAGATAATAACTCATGGGTTGGTACTGTTCTTCATTAATATCACTTGTAATGATAAATGTCATAATTTGCCTAAGTCCCTGTGTACCATTCTTCCCCTCTCGCTGCTAAGAATCTTTTGATCTAAGGAACATCCACAATAATTTAAAAATACAGTTTCAGATGGCATAAAAAGTTAAATTCCTTTTGAAATGAAAATTAAAAGCATTTACCAAGCAATCATGACTCAATTCCAGTTAATAATAATATAAGGTAATCAAACATCATCCTTCAAAACTCCAGCACTGGGAAGTAGAAGAGGATTTTTTTGCTTTTGCATTTTAGATAATTATCTATCTTTGTTACAGCTGGATTTTAAAAACCTTTTCTCCACTTAAAATATCAAATATGGGTTGCAGGGTAGCACAGGGGTGGCCAATCCTTTGTGTTTTCGTATGGCTGTAAACCATAGGACACATGGTGAATCAATGGGAGAGATGATTGAAGAGCAATTCACAGACAGGAGATGACAATGGCTCATCATGGATCCTATTTTGGGAATTGGTGGGGCTATGTGTATAGTCTTTCAAGGTCACCAGTGACATCAGCTTCATTAGCCCCTTCTGGCTTGGTACTTGCTGTTAGCAGGAGACTCTGATTATACCCACAGTCCCTGTGCCAGCATGGCCCATTACTCCTCTTCCTACAAAGTGATTTAGCCCTGGCATGGAAACCTTACTTGAACAGCTCAAGAGGTGCATATGGCTCAAGAGCCACATGTTGCTCACTCCTGGTCTAAGCCCATGAAACAAAATGTTGGTTTGATTGTCAATATTCCCCCCTTAACATGTATCTGCAGATTGCTTTTTAGCACATCTTTGATGGAAATTATTCCTCTCAGCAAAATCAACAGTTGTTCAGAGCAAATCTCATATGAGAAGACTGATTTCCTTTTTATATGCTACAGATCATGAGCTCTTTTGGATGAGATAGATAGGTTCTAACAGCTATTGGTATAAGTGAGCCCAGTACCTAGTGGAATTAGCAAGGAGGTGATGAGCACCTTGTGAAAAATCTTTCACTACTTTTTTTATAGGAGTTTAAAACAGAAAGGTTCCCTAGTCTATCTAATTCATCAAGGGTACTTTGGAAATCCTATCATTGGTAGTGGAGCCTTAGATGCTCACATAGAAAAGCTTTGTCCTTGTCTTGAAGCCATTTGGTCACATAACAATTGTGTTATCAGTTCTTTGACTAGTAGCCAATGCATATGCAAATGTGTGCTCTTAAATTGTGCTAACAGAAATAACATTTTTCTAAGAAATTATTTGCAAAATCACTTATTCTGAGTATGGTTTGTCTGAGATAAATCACCTCGCTGTGGAGACTCAAGGATGCTTGACTGGCTCTGCTCCACTCTTGACTGCTAAACCAAACCTGTGTACTCCATGACTGTATTACTCTAATATTTTTGGTTTCCAGAGGGACAGAGTTAAATGCTGCCTGCCTAAGAAATCCTCAGCTGAACAGCAAAGCACGGAAGCTCAAGCAGCAGCGAACAGTCACTCACCCCTTTTCTTTTGGATGACAGTCACCAGCAGAGTGGAACAGTGATAATCTCTTTTGGTAACACTGCTATGACTATTGCATCAGGAAGACTGATATTAAGGATGTAGTCAAGAGTTTCTGATCTTGCAGTGCATGTGTGTACATAACACAATAGATATGACTCTCTTGGCTATCTGGGGTTAAGAAGCAGAAGGCACAATGTCACCAGCGTGGGCCAGACGGAAGCATTACTCATAAAATTCACTGACATCTCTGCTTCCAACTGTGGTGTTATTGATAACACATTGCTGTTCAAAGGGATTGTTCAAGTGTTTGGGTTAAAGCTGCAGGACATATTTTTAGTTGGTGTAAGCTGACCAAGTGCCCATCAATAGACCTGTACTATTACAAGCTTGTTGGTGGCATGGTTCTGTGGTTGCTAGCCCTAAACTTCTGTCTGGACTGCTCTGGTCTTAAAATCGTAGGAGCAATACTTTTGACATAGCAACTTAGGAAAGCTAACTAAAGAACAGGTGGCTTTCACTGATGACTTGGAGATGTCATGCTGAATGCACCTGTCCAGAGATATTGAGAAGTTTTAGGTTTGTTCTCTATTTGGTTGGGAAAAGAACCTTGGCAAAAGCCAAGGACACCCAGATAAATATTTCCTTACAAAATTTGGAAACTCATTTTGGCGCCCTTGGTGAGCTGACAGATAGGCAGGTAGTTCTTGATAGGCAGCACTCCCACCTCACTGTTGGGTCTTCTGCTTTGTTGTATTCAAAGGAAATAAAGATTTGTGTTTGAACAGTTTGAGGTAGAACTGTTCAGTAATCTACTTTTAAAACAATGACTAAAAGGAAAAGGAAAAGGTAAAAATGCAGGTAAGCAAGCAAGGAATTAGCTGTAGCAGGCTGTCAGAATTAAGTCACATCAGTGAAGTCCAGCAAGGAGCAGGAATGCTTCTTTTAATCTCAGGAGCAACCATATGCCTAATTGTATAGTTAACACAGTGTAGCATTTTATCTGCTAGTAGCAGACATGCCAAGTTTTGTGACTGGCCTTGAGTGAAGTATGCTATTTACTAAATGAACGTGCATATTCACACTCACTTATGTATACTGTAAGCTGAAAATACTGGCCACTGCAGCCAGTGGAGGTGAGGAGTAACCATGCAACTGTACAGAAGGCGGTCAATGAGGAACGTGGAGTCTGTTCTGAACAGAGGGAAGGATATACAGAGGGTATGAGGATGTCTGGTGTGGATAAATGTTAGTGTCTGGGAAACACCTCAGAATGAGCTGGACAGAAGACTACTGGGTGAAGTGATTGAAAACTTGCTGAAAGAAGTCTCAGGCAAGTGTGGAGAACTTGCTAAATGTTGAAGAAGCTGCTGGAAAATGGCTCTGTCACCTTTCAGCTCTTTCACTTTTTCTGCTGGGTGGTACTGCCGTCTACTCCTCCCTTCTAAAAAGGGACAACTTCCTTGTTTCCTTTTCAACAGGTATTGAAAGAGTCCCTAATGGCCAGAAACCTTAACTGCAAGCAATTGTTGCAGAAGACCTGAATATAAACCTAAACATAAATGTTACCAAATGCATATGATATATGCTTCCTGGACAGTCTTCAGGGCAAAACTTTCCTGTTGACATTTTCTTCCTCTAAACTTCTAGTTGTTTTAAGTTGTGTAACTTAAAATGTCTGTCATGCAATAGGTATTCCCTTTAAATGGCTATTACTTTTAATTAAATGCTGAAATCCTGCCTGGGAATCAACACATATTTTTGAATTTTCAGNACTTTTGATCACCTACAAATTAAATTTTATCATTACTGGTGGTACAATTGTTTTCCAGGCATTTGATGATTTGTGTAATAGTGTCACTGTGATTTAGAGAGATGGGAATTTCATATATGTGCCTTTTAAGATGTTGGGTCCTTTTCACTTCAACCTGTGGAGCAACAATTTTCCAGCCCTGAACAAGGCATACGTCCTAACTTTACCTACTGATGTTTTTGAAATATTAGATGTTAGAAGGTTTTTTTTTAATGAGTCCTTATTTGCTTCTCTCTCTCCTCTTCATGGGGCCACGGGCAAGGAGAGAAGGTGAAAAACAGCTCTGCTGAGGGATAGGTAGGCAAGCTCCCACCCTACTGAACTCAACGGGAGGGTCGTTACTGATGTGAATAGGGCTCTCTGTGACGCACACAGCTCTCCTGTTACATTCAGCAGGTATCCCAGCAAGTCAGTACAAGCTTTGGGCAGAAATGCGTAACAGTGAAAGAACACATTTCTAAAATATTCCTTTATTTTTTTTTCTTTTAAAATTATGTTGTCTATAGAAGGCACCGCACTAGACAGGACATACAGTCTGTTCTGTAAGTCTCTGTGAATAACTGCTGAGATTCCTGCTAAAAACACCCACAAAACAGAAAAGCAAGAATGCTCTAATAAAAGCCCTTTAATTTCCCTTCTTCCTCATTTTTCCTCAGAGTGCCTTTATGTTCTTTTGATAGAAGCAAACTGGAATTAAATATTGAAAAGAGTTAAAAAAATGGGAAACCTCTTTTCTCAGACTCACAGAAAAAGAGATTTAAAATCCCTGAGAGACCATTTTGACCATTTAGCTTGACCTTCTGCACAGTACAGGACATGGAATTTGGCCTTGTCAACCCTGTAAAGATACTAATAACCTGTGCTGGACTAAGGTATAGTTCCAGAAAGACAGCTTGTCTTCATTCAGAGATGTCAGAGGATGTAGAATCCACTGCTTTCTTTGACAGCTTATTTCATTTTTTGGGTTATTCATATTGTTAGAAAGTTGTGCCTCATTGTTAATAATATCAGATCCACCCATTGCTGTGGAGATAGGTACTGTTTATGTACTTTGCTATATGACTGTCTTCCTTCTGAGTCTGAAGCCTTAATTTGAAAATGTCTGTGCAGCAGATTACCCATTCAGGTCAGGATTTATGGAGATCCTGTGGGGTGCCGGTTTCTGTTAATTAGCGTGGGAGTCAGAAGCCAGAGAAAACCACGGGATCTGCCTGTCCAGCTGCTGGAACAGAGTCTCCTTTTCCTCACATTGATGCTGAGCATCCCCACTCCTGGAGACTCTGTCATTACCAAGTCACAAAAAGCTGATGCTTCCTCCCTCATAGGCTGAAATCTTGTGAAAATGGTTCTTTTAGCAGATTTGAGGCCCACTGAAACAGCTTTCTTGTGTAACTGCCTGCTGCCTTGCAGTGCTGGGGGAGAAGAGGTTATAGTTGGGCCAGAAGCAATGCAGTTTTGAATAACAGCATCTGCCTGATTCCTAGAACCAGTATTTAAGAGCCCCAATGGGGAAAATACATTTTGCAAAGCAAAGGGGAAAAACTATTTTATAGGCAGTTGTGCATGGCCTAAGATCCCAAAGGGAATAACTGACTTCGACAAATCAGAGAAGAAATGTGTTTTTCAGGCTATAGTTTAGAAGCAAAAGGGGGAAGAGGAAATCACTTTTTCCACAGCTGAAAACCAATACATTTTTCAGGTGGTTCTTTGGAGTATAGGGGAAAACAATTATTTTCCTAAAAAAAATGGAAGCAAAGCAGATATATTAGGAAAATGTTGGTAGAAATGGAGTGGGAAAAGACTTCATCCTGCACTGATCTATGAGGACTCACCCGACCACCACAGTGCTGGGGGTGCTAGGCAGCAGTACATCAGGGCAAATCAAAGAGACCTCTTATCTGTCATGGTCTGGCACAAGACAGCATGGAACAGGAACTGCTCTGTACCTACTCTGCTTGAGATAGCCTCAGACAGAAAATGGAGAGGAAGGTTGCTCAGCCTCATTCACTGGGCTTTTCTGTGTAGTGAGAACACATGAGAGAGTAAAGTATAATCCATGAAGTGTGTGGTGTTGGGGAGGATGCCATCCTCCCAAAGGGAAAATGGAAGGTGATTATGATCTGTTTCCAAAAAACCTTAGAGGTTCTGCAACATCTCAGTTGCACTCCCTGAGCTCTGTGTTGCCATATCAGTATTACTTCCAGCCTGTTTTTTAGTATGCATGTGAACTCCTTCCCTGTGAAAACCTGAACTATCTAACAACGTTTTTGGGTGGAAGGTGACTGACTGGCTGCTGCTCACTGTTGCTGCCCTCAAAATGGCAAGAGGTGTGGTTAGCATCTCCTGGTGGTCACTCTTCCTTCATACAGTCATTAGGGTGTTCTTCACCCAGGTCCTTTGGTGGTATTTCCTCACAGGTTCAGGTTCAAACGTACTCACAGTGATTTGTCTCTCTACTGGCAGGAGTCAGCTCTTGCTTCCATTCACAGCTAGATGAAACTCTACCTCTTTCCTGTTCTGGTGCTGCCACTAGCTGCTTTGTTGTTGCTATTGACAGGTGACATGGAAACTGCAGTTACAGTCTGGGAAGATACTCCTTGCTAGTGTTGGTGATAAAGCACTAACTAGCAATGGAAGCAATCGCTGCCATGTTATGATTTACACTCTTTGTATTTGACCGTCTCTCCTGGTGCCACCTTGGTCTGTGAGCATGGGGGTGACCCCTTCATCGTGGCTACCCTTGAAATAATGCTGAGACTTACCTAATCATCAGTCCCTTTCCTGCCACAGCAGCTGCTGCACTGTGGTCTTAATAAAACTGCTCCATAGTGATATACATATGTCCAAGACATAATCAGGGCTCCTACTATGTGTGTTGTCATTGCCAGAGGGATTTCTTCACTAGCATACCCTTGTGATGGCTGGGATCATGCTCACCGTTCATGGCACCTGTCAGTGATAATTCAGCGGCTACTGCTGATGAGACAAAAGTCAGGTCCAAGATAGTTAATAACAGGGCCACTGCAGCAGCAATGGAGTGGGCATGGCAGAACAGTCAGGCCTACAAAACTATTTACAGAAAAAAGTAATCAGAGTATTCAGTGGCTGAGCAGGAATTAGATACTGCAGTGCTTGGCATCGGTCAAGCACCAATCAGATATTAACAGCTAAAGTAATCTACATTATCTGCATTTACCACTAACCCAGCATTTACTATTGTTGTAGCTCTTCATTAGCCCCTTTCCATGTTCGGCAAGGCTTTTCAAATTTGAGCGGTACCTCAGTGGTTTTTAATGGTTATTATCTGATAACCATTAATGGTTTGTCAAACCATGTGGTAGCTTAACCGGGAAGAAAAGGCAAGTCAGTTGTAGTGATGAAGCACAGAAGTGGATGGGAAAGTTGATGTGGGAAGGCAGAAGGTGGGGTGAATGTTTCTTCAGTGGCACACTGTAGGTAAGGCAGTTACTTGGACCATGCAGATACTAAGCACTGGCACAGATCCCTTCTTTACAGAGTCTGGGATTGCAGTTGAGTTGTGTCTCCCCTAACTACAGTTCATTGCTGCCTTCATTTCAGAGGTCTTGAAATGCTGTCCCTCACTTTCCAGAGACCGTATCTCCTATTGCAAGTGGGAACCTGTTTTTGAGTCAGTGTTGCGTATGCAACCTGGGAGATGGCTGGGACTCCTTGCATGGTCTGGATGGAGTTGCTCCTCTTGCTGTGGCTGCTGCTGCTGCTTGTAAAAGGGAAGACCATCAACCTCCCCTTCAGACTAGGATTCTCAGAATCATTCTTGAAAAAGTGCCCCAAATACAACAAAGTATCCTTTCTCCTCCCACCCCGCAGCTGTCTGTACTCACTAGATTTAATGAGACTTAATGTTTCTGCCACTACCCCTTGCAGAACAGAAGAAAGCAGCATAATGCTATCTAAGCATGATGCGAGCAGAACACATTTATTTATGTCTGTTCATTAATTAGACTTCAGTAATGCAGCCAGTTTCTCCTCCAGTTTTTGAATAGGAGTAGCATGGGTTTTCATTCATCTAACAATGATTTTATGACTTGCAGAATGGCATACAGTAAAGTCTCAGATGATAAACGTGTCTGCCTGCCTTCTTTGGTGGCTTGAGTTTCTGGACACACAGGAACAGAGAGAGCCCAGTGGAGAAATAAACTTGAATTGTTTGGGTCTTGGCTATAATAAACAAGGAGCTGGGAGCTTGTTCTGTCTGGCTTTGTGTGCCTGCATCATTCTTTCTGGCACCTATTAGATAGTGAAATCAAAGCAAGATTTCAGCAATGCAGAGAAAAGAGAATGTAGAGAAAAAAGAAGACCAACAGAAGAGCTGTTAACATTTCTTTACATATTTGAAGGCTGAAAATGGCCTTGGTCTGACATCTTATGTTTTACAGTTACATTTCAGCCAAGTATTTCACCATTGAATCCAGGAGCTACCAGTGTAAAGCACCTTCCAAAGCATATTTTCCACAAAGGAAACAAGAGTTGTAAATCTGGTACCTTTCATAGCCTGTTCCAATGGTTAATCACACTCACTGTGCTTTATTTCTCATTTGAATTTGTCTGGCTCTAACTCCCATCCACCGATTCCTGTTATGACTTTCTCTGCTAGGTTGGTTTAATTTTACTTCCCACACCCTGTTCCTTTCAGATTTATTGGCCAAGTTCTTCTAAAAGTAAAATAAAAGCAACAACAGTCTGCAGAGGGAGAGAGGGAGAGAGAAGGAAAGAAGGAAAGAAGGAAAGAAAGAAGGAAAGAAAGAAAGAGAAGGAAGGAAGGAAGGACGGAAGGAAGGAAGGAAGAGTAAGCATTCTCTCCATGTTTTGCTGATGTACAATTCATTGAGCCATCACGATAGTGTTCAGGGCAGTCAAACCTAAAGAGTCATGAGTCAAGATTAACAATGTCATGATAAGAGCATGTCACATCTGTCACTTGCTACTTGTCCTTAGAGTGCCCATTTTAAGGTAGCTGAGGATGGTTGGCTTCTAGGCACTCATAAGGTGAAAGTAGCAGAAAATATTTATAATAACTATAAAGGTCTCTGATATAATTTCATTATATCCTTGCATTCATAAATAGTTTTCAAAGCCTCAGATTTTTTTCTAAAAGCCAAGTATTTTTTAAAACCTGATTTTATGCAGGGCAGATTAAGAAGAATTCATGAAGTTTTAACCACAACTGTTCTATACTAATCCCAAGTCATGTTCACTGCCCTGCTTTCCCCTTAGCTAATGGGTTTCCTAACATGATTCACTTTCCTTGTGTAACCAGGACTCAGGATACCCCATGGAACAGAGCCGTTCTGCCAAATCTTGTCTCCAACTCTTTGTGAATTTAACCATCTTCTCTTGATCTCCGACCTGAGGGTAGTGATCGAAGGGCACTCCTGGAGAAGAACCCTCCAGTACTTCTGTCTATAACAATTTTAGTTGTTCAGGTACTGGGAGAGACGGTGAGATAAGCTGTGTATTTTGCTACTGTCATGTACATAAGCAACCATATGCACTTGAAACAAGAGTCCAATGACAATGGGTCTGTTATCTTTGAAAACCTTTAATGAGCTCCATATGTCTAGCAATCTGCAGCACAAATTCGAGGCACAAATTAAAATGTGGCTTTTTTTCTCAAGGACTCATTGGCTTATTACTATGGACCATGTTCTGAATGTTGTTAGGGCACTGGGAGGTGGATGTCTCTGAATAGTGTCACTGGTTCCTGATCTGAATCCTGCAGCAAGCCGAGGTTTGCAGGTATAGGTAACAGCTTTTATTAAACCAACTGTTGGAGAAAGTAGTGGAGGTGTCAGGAGCACAAACTCTGCTGCCAAAATCTCGACTATTTTTCCCCTGCCTGTATTAGTTGGCTTAATAAGGTCTCCCTTTGCAAAACTTTCTAGTCCTGTATCTTCAGATCATTATGGCTTCAGCAATAAGGGTCTCTGCGAAAAGAGCTGAGGTCACATTAAGTCGCTCTTATAACATTGTAAACGTCTAGTCTTGCACAAAAATAGACCTATGGTGTCATTACTAGAGGTAGGTTTAGACCAATGACTGTTTTCTCCGTGCATTTTTGCAAGACTTTGCATTTGGAACTGAATTTTGTTTCTTGAGCTCATCTACAATCACAACAAGGTGGAATTCTGTTTTGCATATCTTACAGCACTGTCATGAATAGCAGCAAGCTGTGCGTGATTGCTAGCTTAGAGTAGGTTATTTCTGCACTGTACCAATCTACCTGGAATTTGATACAGCAGTTACTGGTGAAGTCTTCCCTACTGGCAGCAAAGGTTCGTTGTTACTCCAGCCACCTTCAATCACAGCATCCCAGCTTCAGGCTTTGGGAATGTTAAAGGGTTCTCACAAGAGAAGACTTTGATGAATTCAGTGATGCATTAAGGACAGGCTGATGCCTTGCTCAGAAAGTGACCTGTAGCTCTGCAGCTGAGAAGTGACGGAAGGGAACAATCAAACTCTCTTTGTGATGTTATGTCCTTGCAACACTGCTGTATTTAAGGTTCCTCATCCTCATGGCTTAGCCAAAAGCACAAACAATGCAGAGTTAGCCAAGGATGTCCATCAGTCTGGAAGAATCTTTGGTTCCTTCAGGCACGAAAAAGGCCAGAGATATTCAATCAACTGGCTTCCTTGCAGTGGTAGTAGCAGCAGATTTTTTCTGATGTTTTTCACAGAAGAGAAACTGGTGAAATCTGGCTATTTTGCTTGGGCATTTAGCTTCAGCCAAAGGCTAAGTGACCTCTCCTGCTTCCTGTCGATAGGGTGAAATAACCCCAATTTGCTTTATAGTAGAAATTGCCTTGAGATTATCTAATGAAGGTATTATTATCATTATTATGAAGTGAATGGGAAAAGTGTTTGGATAATTGGCAGAAGAGAAAATGAGAACAGTGAACAGTTACAACTCTGAGGCCCCTTGGCAACAGATACCTTCTTAAGTGTATCTGAAACAGACAGCTTCCTTGATCAGTACAGACCTCTCTGCTGGAGAGGCAGCTTCCTCTAGAAGTGTGATTGTGAATTTAAATGCATAGGAACCGAGAAACAGAAATAACAAGGTTCTCGATTTCCACCCCTCCCACTAAATAAATATGCATTTACTGCTAATTAAGTTAGAGGTATAGACTACATTCCCTGGCAGAAATTTGTCTCCGACTATTTGTTAGGCTGAAAAGCAAAGGAAAAAACTTTTCCTGTTTGCATTAGCAATGTCCTTGTTTTGTTCTGTTGTGTTGGTTTTTTTTAAAAAATAGTTGATTTTACTGCTAGAAAAATATGTCCAGATTCCTCTAAGGAGGGAATGTCTTTCTTCTGCTCCACTGAAACACAGGACTAAAAGATGGAGCAAATATTTTAGGGTAAATGCTTAAAGCAGTCTCAGGCCCTGTCTCTGTACCTGCCCCTCCACTCTCAGGAGTGGTGGAAATACACCAGGCAGGCGAGAGCCTTTCAGTGCTGCTCTGCCCAGGGAGGGCGATCCGTGGTGTGAGATCAGCTGTCGTCCTGGGATGCCGAGTTTGGGTCCCTGCTGCCACTCGTGTTGCTGTTCTCCATCCAGGGAGGCTCCAGGTGCGATGCTGTAGATGCACATCCAGTGTTTTTTTGCTTGCCTATTTTCTTTCTTTTTTTTTTTTTTTAATTTTATTTTGACTTTTAAACATGGGGCTCAAAGGCCTTTTTTTTTTGGCCGTAGTATATTCCACCTGGCCTCTGGCTGTTGTGCCAGGAGGTCATAGGGCTCCCCTAGGTTCTACATCATGTCAGCCAGCCTGGTGCAGGTCTCTCCAGCACCATCCCAAGGGGTCTAAGAGGGAACCAGAGGCACCCATGTAGACAACTGGATTTCTTTTCCTGAGCGTCGTTCCAGCATCATATGATTATTCTCTCAAAGCCCTCCTCTTACTTCTCTTACTGCCATAGTTTTCAGGGACTATAGTTTTCCATAGAAAATAAAAGAAAAAGCAACCTGATCTCAATATTTCTTCTTATAAGAAAACACATGTTTTTATTCTTGGTAAGGGTATTGTTTGTAAATGGGGGATGGGGAGGGACCTAGCATGCAATCCAATTATACATTCCTTTCCTCCTCCTCCTTTTGCGTTCTTGTGATTTTTGGTATTCAGAGAGCCTTTGTTGTCCAAAGTTACATGTTATTATACTCCTAGCTGAAGCATCGAAATGAAGGACAGTAAATTTTTGCTGTTGTAATGAGATAGGAAGCATGATCGAATGTGTAGGGACTGAGGCGCTGCATGGTAGCTGCTGAAATGACTGCTAGGGAAGGCAATTTTCTACTTCATGTCCCTTTTCTTCATTCCTACTCATTTATATAGATTGCAAGTTCTTAGCATGTTCCTGTGAATCTACACAATGCCTTATACAACATCGCTTCAGTCTCAGTTGGAGCCTGTAGAGCCCCTTGTCAGAACATCTAATAAATACTTACAAACAAATGATAATAAATTCTAATAGCAGTTAGTGCCGCATGAGGATATCACAGAGGCACTGATTGTTCTTTCATTACACTGAGAAACAGAAACATTGAGGCAATCAACACAGTGAGTTCAAGGCCTGGCCATCAGCACTAATAATGTCACTTGTCACCAAACCTAAGCAGAAACCTGCCAGAGAAGGAAAGGACGAATATCTACCACCCACCTTTAAAGCAGCCCAACATGACACAGCCCAGATCATCTTTCCATGTGAGAAATTCAGGATTTTTTTTTTTCCCTGAGAATAAACCGCTGTTAAAATAAACCACAAATGCCAAAACCCTCACGGCTCTCATTTGCCTCCTGCAGTCTGATCACACAAATGAGAGCAGGAAGCAGCTCTCCAGTCAAGCTGAAAGAGGAGGAGCTGACAAGCCAGGGAAACATTCTCCTGTAACCTTGAACTTGTATTCACTTCCCTCTGAAAACAAGATGTCTCAAGGCAGACAGGGGTGAAGGTGAAGTACCTCAGAACATCAATACCATGTTATAAATACCTCAGAACTGTGGTAGCCTGAAGGTTTTGTGGGCTCCATGGAATTTAAAAGCAACCTACCACAGAGCATTTCCTTTTTACACTAAAAAAAAAAAAAAAAAATCCAAGTTCAGCTTGTTCCAATTATAAAACGTTGGGAAAAGAGGGCTAAACAAAGGAATAACTCCTGTTCAGTGATTCAGTGCTTCAGCTGGTGGAGAGCTGAGCCAATAATCTGGGTGATACTCAAGAGAACTAGGGTAGGGCTGAGGAGCTATACTCAATTCCTGGCACATCCACAAACTGTATAATACTGGAAAAGTCAGTAATTCTGATTTGTTCCTCAGTATATCCTTTCTGAAATGGACACATTCCTTCCTACTTTACAGTATAGCTGTGGGAATAAAAATCATTAAAGTCTGTTAAAAATGATTTGCACAGGCAGGACTATGTCTCACTGTTCATGACACTCAGGCATCCTATCAGTTATCAGATGGAGGAAAAGGAGATATGACCCCAAAACTTGGTCTCTCCATCCTTTACATGCTCTATAGTGTTGATGAAGTGCCTGGAAAACCAGGGTAATTCTGGAAATCTTGTGAAGAGCCTATGTGTGAAGGTGAATAAACTTCCTGTGAGAGCTTGATTCTCTTGGTATTTTCTTCTGCTTTTCTTGGAACCATCTTGAGAGAAAAAGGGTTAAAATAAGTACAAATAAATACATAAATCCTCAACTTCTCTATTAGGAAAAGGAATGGAGAGAGATGGATAGATTTCGTGAGAGCTGAGAAAACATAGACACGGGTGAGAGCCATACAAAGGCAGGGAGATAGCAAACAATATGAAAAACGTTCCTGCCTCTGGAGGCGTGAGGGGCAGGTGGGCTCCAGCCGCCCTGCTGCTTGGTTTCATTGCTCCTGGTGTACACAGGGTCATGAAAAGACAAAGCCATGCCCGCAGCAAGGTTAAGAATTGAAGTCCAAGGGAAGAATGAAGAGGGATGGGGTGTAATGGAAAGCATCAGGAAAAAGTAGTGAAGTTAAGTAAATTTTTTTCCGTGCCCCACCCTGCAGTGGAGTTTACTATTGTTTTTGTCCCAGGGAAGAGCAATGAGGGTTAGACGGCTTGTTGGAGAAGACTGAAAAAAGACAGAATAAAGGTTTTGGAGACAAGTTGACTGTGGGAATGACATGGTAAATCCTAGACACAACAATGGAAAACAGAGAAATGAGATGGTAAAAACAAAAAGGTTATTAATCATGTGATTTAGTCAAATCTCTGTTGGAAGAACAAGACAGAAACATTGAAGGTGATAGGATCTTATTTTACGATAAGGGGAATAGTACTCTGCAGGTACTTACTTTTTTTCCAAAACTACTTTTAGACAGCAAAATTAGATGAGCTGAATCTTACCTATGGGACAGACAGCAAGGTACCGTGCTCAAATCTCCCAAGCCCCAAATCCACATCCAGCCATTAAGCTATATTGTCCTTTTACATGTTCATAAATTCCTCCTGCTTTTATCATCATGACCTCAAACAATGTTTCTAAACATGCTATCTGATGGTGTAACAGAAGTGCTTTCTAAACAGAGGTCACGACAGGCATTTTCACAATGGAAATGTAGCAAACAAGTCAGTTCTGTTGCTTGCTGAGGCTTTACAGAGCCCAGGAATGGGCACCCAGAGTAATTTCAGTGGCTGGTCGCCTTGTAGGTATCCTCAAAGTAGCTAGAACTGGTCTGAAAATGAAACTTGGATTTTAGGAAATTCATGGAGAATTTTATTCACAGGAGAAAGAAAGAAGGTGGTAAGAATAAAAGCCAATGCAGTGCCTTTTGTCTGCATTTAGCTCCTATAATAAAGACCCCTGAAAAATATGGGTTGGTGTCTGTCTGCTGTTCTTGTGACAGTGCTGCGCAGAAGGCATGTGATGGGAAAATTGAGACAGGTGTCTAACACAGACCTGCTGCAGATGAAGAGTGGTTAATAAGCAGGGTGCTAACACATGTCATTCAGATCCATGTAATCAGACCAGACACTTTATCAAATCCAGGATGAAGCTAAAGGCTTCACTTTTCTAGGCATAAAAAAAAAAAAAAGGACGTGTGAATGAGAGTATATGCACAAAATCAAAATACGTGCACCCCCCTGTTGACATGAAAAGGACTAATTAATTATCTAAGTTGTCACATCCCCAGCTATTCTGCATTCTGTCTCGCATGCACATTCTCACTCACAGTTTTTTTTTTTTTTTAAGGATATAAAGCAAAATTTAAATTAAACACCTAGAATGCTCTGTCTGATATTAGGGATCACAACATTTTAAACACAATGAGAGAAAGAAAGAAAGAAAGATAGATTCAGAAACATCCCCCCCCCCAACCCACCAAAGCAAACATATAGAAGGAAAGGTCATGGAGATGCATAAAATCTTACAAAACCACACAGTAACAGGGGAAATAAATAGGCGACACACATGTGTGCACACACACTCTCACACTCACAGATCTCTTCTTGGGTTAATAGTGGTGTACAGATGCATCTAATATTTCTGGTAAACAGTTACTCACTACCAACTCTCTTTCTCTAAACTTCTAACCTCTTGTTTCTGAAATAAACAGAGCATCAGGCAGCTGTCCTGTGTGGTTATTCATGTTTAACCATAGGCTGAAAATCAGCCACTTCTAAAAAAAAATAGATAACCCTTTCCATTTATTTTAGCTCTGGAATTTTATTCTGATTTACCTGTATTTTCCTTATCTCATCAGGCTTCTGCATTTATGTCCTTAGCCTGTCCTTATTGCACATTGCTCTCTTGCTCACTGTTTGCTGTACTTTGTTGAACTCATGAACAGCATCGGCACTGAGATGCAATAGAGTCCAACAGCTTATATTTCCGACTGACTAATGTGCAAGGATTTACTACTTTAAGATCAAATGAAACCAGAATAGAAACCAACCCAGGATTTGCTTTGCAAAATCCCAAACTTGCTTCTTTGGCCTTTAGTTTGCACTTACTTTGGGACAAAGAGTACGTTTGTTTGTGTCACAGCAAAACAACATTTGGATAATATACATACTAAAATAATATTTTTGTAGAGTTTTTAAAATGGAGAAACAGAAATTGCAGTGCAGAATCCCAGGAGATCCAACTTAAATTTTCTAACTGCAATTAAAAATATAAATAAACACTTCCCCTGATTTTAGAGTAAACCAGCTCCTTTTTTAAAGAAAAAAAGAACTCCGTGGAAAACTGAGATATAGTAATGTTTAAAAAAAAAAAAAAAAGAAAGAAAAGCAAAATATTTTCACATTAACCAAAAAATCCCCCCAAACCTGAACCCAAACCCCATTTTCTATTTTTAAACCAGCTCTGCAGTTTCACAGGTCTTAAAAAGGCAATTGTGACCATTTAGTCTAACAACCTCCAAAACACTGAACCATTAATTTAGCTTCATAATTCCTGCATCAAGCCCAATAACCTGAAGATGAACTAAACTATGTCTCACAGAGAAATATTGACCTTTTTTTTAGGGTTTCCAGGGACAGGCGGTCTACAACAGCATATGATTTCACAGTTATTTACCCAAATCTTTAAAAATGAGCACCTTTATTTCCACTTTGAATTTCCTGTTCATCTTCCAGTCCCTGGTTCTTGTTATGCTGCTCTGTGAGATTAAACCTCTCAGCCAGATTTGGAAGTTGTCTTCTCTTGTAAACTTTCTCCCTGTTTTGATATACATGGCTATGTCTGAAAATATCCTCTCTATCACCAAAAACTGATGAAATATGATATAGCTTGAAGGCAAAACCAGATGTCTTGGCGACAATTTTTCATAGTGTCTCCAGCTGAAGACAATAATGTAATTAAAAAAAAAAAAAGATAGAAAATAAAGGTAAAAATTTAGCCAAGAGTAAAAAAAAAATTGGGAAGAAACTTCTAAGCATATCCAAAAAAAGAAAAAACCCTCAAACATATGCACACATACTCCAAGGTCCCTGCTTCCCACCCTGGCTCTCCTCTCGCTGGCTGGGAGCCATCTCCCTGTGGCATCCCAGGGGATGCTCAGCCCAGACTGGGCAGGGTGGTGATGCCATGGGGTAACTTCTGGCAGCACCAAACCAGATTCAGACTGCTGCCTCTCTTGCTCCAAGATTGCTCCCTACTGTTAAAAAAATTTATGCTATGTTAATGTGCCTTTTCAGGTTGACTCCTCTGTTTCAAAAGTAACTTTGAAATTACCCACTGACTGTTTAGTCCAGCTGATGCTCATTTATTTACTATGATGGGTTTTGGCAAGCACCCTCCAGAGACTGTTGTGTGTTTTATCTGCACACACTGTGTGCTTTCGCATATTCATCTTAACAGGGGTTGTTGTTCAGGCCATTTGCCAAGGATGTTTGATTGCAGGGGGTGAGCAGGCACCTGCATGCGGCCAAGTGTCACCTGCAGCCCGACTAAGCACAGGTGGTCTATCGACCTTTAGCCATGTTAAAATACAGTTACAGTAGACATGAGACCATCTGTATAGAGAATACTGATATACAGTCAAAAGGTATTAGTGGAGTATAGTTAGGACAGGATTTGGATTCCCTAATATCCCCAAAAGGTAGTTGTTTGGGTCTGGGCAAGACATGGTTTATAGTTAATGGAGACTAATCAGCATTACTGGAAGCTGATTCATCTCAATTCTCTTAGAAAGTCATTTTAGGATGGAAAATATTTCTTTCTGTTGGCACTGAAAGAAACCTATAATGACTTGCTTTGATTTTGATCAAAAACTGTTAAATGGCTGAATTACAGACGGGTACTACAAACTTGTGAGCCAAGGTATCGAGAACTGTCTCCTGTTCGCTTCTTTTTTCATCACCTATTTTGTTAGCATTCCTTTTTTAGGCATTCTCATGTTTTCTAGATCTTTTGAAAGAAATACACTCAAAAGCAGGCAAATGAGAGGGATTAGTAGGTTCGATCATAAAGTAGGAATGTCCTTGGGTAGAAAATTTATCAAGGGAAAAAGGAAAGATGCAACATAGTAAGTATTAATCCTAGGGTTGCTGAACTGAAAAAGGGAGCCAAGTCTTTGCTGGGAATAGCAGGCACTGTCTCAGATGTGAGTTTCACCATAGGTCAGAACTAGGAGTAGGGGTCATAGAACTTCCCCATTACCAGTTACAGATTTGCAGGGTATGCCGACTTTTGCTCATTTTTCAAGGAAATTTTCCAATCTCTAACGAAAAGGTGACTCTTTAAGTGTATGTAATACCTAAGAATCCACATTGCTTTCCATCAGGTATTTTGCATACAATCAGTGTTTAGAACTAGTTTGAAATATATTTTGTACATCACATACAGTTTGCTTTGGAACAGCCAACAAAGAAAAAAGGAAAGCACACACATACAGCCACACATAGAGAGAAAAACAAAGAGAGACTGTAAGGCAGAGGGCCCATACTTTTGATACAATCATCAGCCTGGCTTTACACTTACACAGAGCAAGAGAACAAAAGATAGGGGGATCATAACAGTACACTAATCTGATCTTAATCTGGCTCCTTCTCTGCAAAAAAGAAACCGTTTCATAACATCTGAGAGGCACTTTTTTCATATCTATCTAAGCACTCTTTATCCCAAACCATGTGGTTCAATTCTGGCTTGAGATGAGAAGCCAGCCAAACAGGGGACAGTAGCATATAAGGGATTCATACTCAGGAGAACAGCCTGCTTCAACTCTAATTGCAAGACAGACACACAAAGAGTTTCTGATGGCTTGGGTACCACACAGCCATCAAATGCTGCCTGTACTGCAGTTTTTTCTTTCTTTTTTTTTTTTTTCCTGCCTCTGGATTATGAAAATGTTCTTTACAATTCATCTGAAACTTAATCCTTGCTTTCCTGTTTATTCAGAGTAAAAAGCCTCAAACCAAATCATAACAAAACACAACACCCTGCCTTTCCTGGTTGTATGAGACATTTAGAGACTTGGAAAAGTGTCTGATCCTACTTTATAGCAAAGCACTGCAAACCAGCAGACCAAAACAGAGCCCATTCTGAACAGGCAGAGAAATTTACAGGCTTTCCTCTTGGGGGGTGGATGGAAAGGATCCTACTGCTCCATCCACCTCCTCCAGAATGGTGAAGAGGAAATGGGTTATCCAAACAGAGGTCCCTCCCCTGGAATGTCTGAATGATACAGACATCTGACGTGAAGAATGTCTTCTGTTTCTTACCTGCCTGGACCTGTCCCACCCTTCAAGAAGTCCAGAGGCTTTTCTTGAATGATTGGTTATTTATTGTCTTGGACACCACATCTCTGGACAACACTTACCCTTCCCCCAAATCAATAAAATCAAAACCCAACAGTCTACTGTGTATGGTGGACTGTAATTCTAGCTTAGCTTGACTTAGTTCATGGACTATCATAGCTGTTTTACAACAGCTGAACATCTAAGATGATAGGAACTGAATTCTGAGGGTCAGCTTCTCTCTCAGACAGAATTATTTTCTCTGTAGACTGAGACTCTTGAATCAACCATTCCTACTGGTTTTTTTTAGCAGTATGTACCACACAGAGTGGTGGTTGCAGCCTCAGTAACAGATTTGGGTAGGGAGTAAGGTTCATTTTTCTCCCTCCTAGTTACTAGGCAGGCTGTATAGGGGCAAAAAGCGTGTATTTTGCTAAGCAATCACTACTTCAGAAAGAGATGAGCTTTTGTGTAAAGAGAGGGGACTGAAAGAGCCAAAAGCCCCACAATTGCATCTTACATATGCTTCAAATATGGTTTTATAACAGGCTATTAACAGCTTTGAGAAAAAAAGATTATAAACACTTGGTTTAATTCTCGTAATGGAGGCTGAGAATTTTTTGCCACCTTCAGAAAAGCATCATTCTCTTCAGAAAGGATGAATGTATTTCTTCTTAAACCGCCTAATGAGATGAACGAATATCACACAGCAATAATTTCTTCTAATTATAGGAAGTCTAGAATAAATTAAAGCAGAGAAATATCTATTTCTCTTTTCTGTACAGCAGCATTTTCAGTGTTCATCAACATTGCCCCTAAGGCAGAAACGGAGTCATGCATGATCAATTTATCTTACAAGTCTTCCAAATCAGTTCTCTGTCTCCATTTAGCACTTTCAAGGTTTGTTCTAATCTGCCATTTCAGACAAGATTTAGAGCTTCCACACTTTGATTCTTTGGATGAACAAGCATTAAAGTTTTCATTGCTTGTTTGTAATGAGGCAAGTTGTAGCTCTAATTATGTAACCAATTTGCTGCAGTTAACTCTTGAAAAGAACAGCCATCGTCCAGTCAGAGGTTCATTTTGTGTTGATGAGGTCTGTAGTCAATGCAGACAGTGTAAGTTGAAAGTCAATGGGATCTGGGTGCCTAAAACTGACATGGCTTTGAAAAATCCAATGATAATCATTGAATGACTGGAAAAATAGACACAGATAACAGTGACTGCTTAAGGCTAATGTAAGGAAATCCAAATCTCTCTGTGTATTTTTCTTTGCATTAATGCTGTTCTGAGATCAGAGGGATTTCATTAAAAGAACCAAGCTAGTTAAGATCTAGCCTCCGAGTAATGCATCAATCAATTTTAAGGGAAAAGAAACCTTTCTGATCACCTGCATTACACAGGCAGCAGAAATACACAATTCACTTTTTATTAAAACCAATAACTTAATATCAAACTCATAACTTCTAAGAAGATATCTTGTCTTCTTCAAAGGACTCCTAAATATGGAAGGTTCATTGGTAAATTGCCACAGTTTTTAATTCTCCTATTATTAAAAATGAGCAACTTACATTTCATTGATTGTTGCTTGCTTCAGCCTCCAGACTTGGGATTTTCTTCTGTCTTTAATGATACAGCATTAAAAGGACACCCACATTTCTGGTATCTTCTTGTATCAGTATTCTTACATCAAGATCCAATTGCTTCTCTACATTCTCTTTCACTGAATAAATTTAGACTGTATTTTTTCAGATTCTCATTAGAAGAGTATTTTTCAGGCCCTGAGGGAGAATTTTGGACAGAAGAGAGCAGTTGGCAGGTCTTGGTACTTCTTTGGATCAATATTGTGTCCAGTTTCTTATCTCCATATACTAGTCATGACCTTTTAGGAAATCAGTATTCTTTCAAGGTGCAGTCCCACAGTTCACCTGTGCAGTCCTCACTTTTCAGTCCCAGACGGATTATACTTTGCTGTAATACAGTACAGGTTGTTTGACCACAGCAGACCGATAACATTATTGACTCAGTACTGATGGCTGAATATTATTATTAGACAGTCCTCAGCTCCTTATATTACCAACAAAGCTTTTTGCAATCATATTTTCTTCCAGTTCATTGACAAAAACTATCTGTGAACAATGTGTTAAAAGCACTGTAAATAATTTGTGATATCTCACTTAGTATGGCAGGCATATACGTGCGTGTTTCTGTATCTGTGAGTACTTTCATACGTTATTTTGCTGTTGCTGTTTGAGTTTAAATGTGCAGAATCAAGTGCTTTGTTAAAGTACTGTGCAATGTGTAATGGGCTTGTTGTCTTGTGGAAAAAAGACAACAGCAAAGTTAGGTTTGTTACCAGTTAAGAGATACTCTTCTTTAATTCAAGTGGTTGAAAGGTGGTAAATTTTCCAATGTTGCAAGTGGAAGGCTTTTGGAGCATCCTTGGGACATTCTTGAGAGTACAGGAAAAGAATAAAAGATTTCAGAGACCAGTGCGATTGCTTACATTGCTTCTGCTTGTTGGCAGCTTAACACTGCAAACATGAAAGCCACTCTTGCATCTTTAGAGTTCCAGTGTGCTTCAGAAATTCTTCCCTGAGACAGCCAAAGATAATACATAAATATATTCTAGCCCAAAATAAATAAAACCCACACTTACACGTTGGAGTTATTTCTTCTCTTCTTCTTCAGTCTTCATAGACAACTCTTTTACTGACAGAAAGAGTTTGGCCCTTTGAATTGAGAGAGTTGTGACTCACATTTTAAGATCCAGAGCCTCTTCGCTCTTGCCTTAGACATGCTGTGGGGCACAGCAACAGGTATGGATGAGAAATTTATTCCCTAAAAAAAAAAAAAAAAAAAGAAAAAGGAAGAATGGGAGATTTGGAGTACAGTTTATCATGGAAGAGTTTGGCAACTTTGCCCTATGGGATTGTAACCTAAATGTAAATTTTCTGGCAGTAAGCATAGGGAAAAAAAATAAAAAAGGATACAATATTTCCATGTTCGGTTAGAAAAGTGCTTATTAATACTGTGGTGGGCTGACCTGGGCTGGATGCCAGGTGCCCACGAAAGCCGCTCTATCACTCCCCTTCCTCAGCTGGACAGGGGAGAGAAAATATAACAAAAAGCTCGTGGGTCGAGGTAAGGAGAAGGAGAGATCATTCACCAGTTACCATCACAGGCAAAACAGACTCGACTTGGGGAAAATTAATTTAATTTATTAAAAATCAAAATCATAGTAGGATAATGAGAAAATAAAAACTAAACCTGAAAACACCATGCCCCCCCCTTCCCTTCTTCCCAGGCTTAACTTTACTCCTGATTTTCTCTACCTCCTCCCCCCAGGCAGCAGAGGGGAACGGGGAATGGGGGTTGCGGTCAGTTCATCACACGCTGTCTCTGCCGCTCCTTCCCCCTCAGGGGGAGGACTCCTCACACTCTTCCCCTGCTCCAGCGTGGGGTCCCTCCCACGGGAGACAGTCCTCCATGAACTTCTCCAATGTGAGTCCTTCCCATGGGCTACAGTTCTTCATGAACTGCTCCAAGCGTGGGTCGCTTCCACGGGGTGCAGTCCTTCAGGAACAGACTGCTCCAACGTGGGTCCCCCGTGGGGTCACAAGTCCTGCCAGAAAACCCGCTCCAGCATGGGATCCTCTCTCTCCAGGGGTCCACAGGTCCTGCCAGGAGCCTGCTCCAGTGTGGGCTTCCCATGTGCTCACAGCTTCCTTCGGGCATCCACCTGCTCCGGTGTGGGGTCCTCCACAGGCTGCAGGTGGATATCTGCTCCACCATGGACCTCCATGGACTGCAGGGGACAGCCTGCCTCACCATGGTCTTCACCTTGGGCTGCAAGGGAATCCCTGCTCTGGCGCCTGGAGCACCTCCTCCCCTCCTTCTTCCCTGACCTTGGTGTCTGCAGAGTTGTTTCTCTCACATAATCTCACTCCTCTCTCCAACTGCAGTTGCACAGGTTTTTTTCCCCCCTTCTTAAATATGTTATCCCAGAGGCGCTACCACCATCGCCTTGGCCAGTGGTGGGTCCATCTTGGAGCCGGCTGGCATTGGCTCTATCGGACATGGTGGAGGCTTCTAGGAGTTTCTCACAGAAGCCACCCCTGTAGCCCCCCCGCTGCCAAAACCTTGCCATGCAAGCCCAATACAGATACACAGAAAGCTGCACTCATTTAAACACACTTGATAGGGGATCAGAACAACCAAGCCAAAAAGATAGGAGCCTGAAGTGCCCTTTGAATAAAATATAGGCACCTTTATTTAGGAAAGTAAGTCAATGGATCCCTCACTGCAGCTCTTGGGGTGGCCCGGCTGGAAGTTTCTTCCTTAGATTTCTGGGATTCAGAAAAAAGTCATCCTTACGCTAATTTTTCCTATACTTGTTGGACTGCCCTGTGGTAGATTGTGGAGGTGGTGTTACAATGTGCCTTTTCATGTAGTTCATGTAGTCTTCAGGGAAGTGGGAATCTCGAGATTCAAATATTTGGTTCTAGATTATTTCTAACATTTACTGAGGAAATGTTTAAATACCCTTGAGACTATAAAAGCAGCCTTTTTGTCATCCTTCCCTTATAATCCTCTGATTTTGGTTTCTTGCCTGCAAAGTGTCCCTTCTCCTACTAGATGGGCAGAGCGGCCTTCCCTCAGTATTTGCCACAATGATACCATTCTCCCGGGCTTTGGAAATGGAGGATTCAGAACGCCTCCAACATCCGGGCCTCCCCACTCCTGCGCAGGTGTTTCTTACCCATAAGCCCCAATGACCAAGCCAAAGGGGTTTCCTTGTGAATTTTGTCCCCGGCTCCCTTTGAGAGAACAGTAGGCTCGAGCTACACCCCACAGAGATGCCTTGTGGCAGCCTCCACGCTTATGTTCAAGTTAGAGAAAGAATTTCAGACATCCTTTTGCTTGACAGTTCCTAGTGTTGCCAGCTCTGAGCTGCTGTTTGTTGTGGCTCTCAGTCTAGGAGCTCAACCCTCCATCACGCATAGAAAACAGACTTGCCTCAGCATAGCCAGCTCTGCTGCAAGACATGAAAGTTTAACTCTTAGGCCTAGGACAGCAAATAAGTCCATTTGCTGAATCTGGACCATGCCTCTTAAATGTCCAGAAAACAAACAGTGGTGAAATAGGATGAATCTCTGGACGTCATTGACTGTTGCAAAAAGTAAGTCTGAAAGCAGGAACGTGAGGCATATAGGCAAGTTGGCCCAAACTCACTGCTGGCATTTGTGAGTGCAACTTTTCAATATGATTGTGCCTGTTTATACCAGCAGTGTATGCATCCTGCTCTGTGCATTGAATGGGACCACATGGATTAGCATTTAGAATAGAGTTAGGACCTTTTTAGCTCTCCCCTGATGATTTCCTTGATTTTGAAGCTGTTGTAAAGTCTATTGCTATGTCGTGATCCCAGATACTGTATTTTATTTACTGGTACTGAATGGTTGTCTATGTCAGCTCAAGTTACAAAAACGAGCGGGATCTTTTCTGGCAGATTTTCAGGATACAGTCTCTGATGGATGTAAAGTGCTAAACAACAAAGAGCATATGAAACGGTGAATGTGAAATGTGAATTCTCGCTATTGCTTTATGAGGAATGGTTTTCTCCCTATAGAAACCTTGCCATGCAAAACAGTGAATAACAAGTAAGATCCACATTACAGTGTGCATAATAAAGCACTGATCACCTGCGGCCCTGGCAGGCTGCAATGGTGAGCAAGCAATGCGGCAGGGCAATGCTTTCAGAGTTGTTAGCAGAAAACAAGAAATAATGATGATTATTTATTTGTCATTGGTTCTCTCCTTTATGGATGCTGGTAGCTGGGAGAATATCCACTAGCTGGCTGTCATGAGCCTGCTATGTTTCACCTGAAGCTTTTTCAGATACCATTACAGTCTGTATTGTGTTGGCTGCTAATATTCCTCCCAAGCAGAGTTTCTATCATATTATTTGTCCCACTGTTGAAATGAGTTACCTGCTATGGCATTACTACTCAAGACCAGTAGGATATTGGTTACGGATGCCTCACCTTTGGAAGTGTTCAAGGTCAGGTTGAATGGGGCTTTGAGTAAGTAACCTGATCTAGTGAAAGATGTCCTCGCCAATGGCCGGGGGAGTGGATTAGATGATCCTTAAGGTCCCTTCCAACCCAAACCATTCTGTGATTCTATGATTCTTTCATATGTCTGCAAGACAAAGTTAAAAGAGGACTCAAGTGTGCTATCTCCTATGATTGGTCCATATTGCTGCTTATAGCCTGTCTGCAAAACCAGCTGTAGCTAAAGTTCAAATAATTCATGCTGTGTTCTGGAATAATGGAGCTCAGTTTCTGCTGGTTGGATGTGGTCTTCCCAGGATGCACTTCCCACCCCTATTGCTAGCGTAGAACATGTGCAGTTTTGGCCCGGTCTGTATGGCCTGGATTTGCTCCTGTGTCTGTGGATTGGATAGTACACCTCAAATATATCTCTCCCCCACTGGAAGACTCCGCACTTTATGCTGCTTAAGGTTTTTGTGAAATTTTGATACCTGCAGTGGGTGGGTCTGATCTTGTTACCAGGCTCTGGACAGCACTGAGCTGAAAATGTAGATATACCAAAAGACCAACTAGAGCTTATGTGCACTTTTGGAAAGTGGAAACTGAACAAGGTTAAATATCCCTCCTGAAAATGTACCTCATTTGTAATAGTATATCTGTGATGAATTTTCAAGAATTACAGTGGAGTTGGAAGGTGATGGCTGTTACCAGTTCACAAACACATCTAAAACCTAGAAATGTTGACAGTGGATACATTGCTTTCAACCACTGCCTTTTGGCAGCAGATCAGATTATATATGCGAGCCACCCAAATCGCACACTTTCCCAGGTGGGCATTAGCAGAACCATCTGGCAATTAGAAGTCTCTGGGGCAGTCAATCCAACTTTAGCTGGATTAACTTGGAAGTTTCAAATGCTGCCATTGCTTTTTGATAGTCAGAGAGGTTTTTGGCCCTTGTGAATCAGGCAGCCATTTGATCGGGGATAGGAAGAATTATTCAACTATTTATCTTCAGCCTTGTTCAGCTTTCCATGAGGTCAGCCTAAATCATCTCTCTTAGAACACATGTATTGAGCAAGTGTATATGCATGGCTCAAATCCAGCCAATTTTGGGGATGAATAAGTTGGCTGATCATGCAGAGAAGATCTGTAACAATCTTGGAGCTTTATGTGGTGTGGCAGACTGCGGGTAATTTTGGACAGAGAGTACCCAGTGTTGTTCATTCACAGAAACAGTTTAGCTTTTGCTGTATTTCAGCAGTGACAAAAGCTCCCACAGCCTCACCATAGGCCCTTTTGATAACAACTGACAAAATCTGTATCTTCCAAATACATTATATCATTAGATGAAGTGGACAAAAACAAAACAAGTATGTTTATGACTTAGCCTGAGGAGATAATTAACTTCTGAGTGCTGAGATCCTTGATTGCATTCCTAGCATGATCTTAATTGGAAGTCTGAACTTGTAAAAGGTTGTAGTGTTTGGAGGATATCTGAAATGGTTCGCTGAGAAATTGTTTGTTCATAAATTTGAAAGGTAATCCAGACAAATACCTTTACCTTTGCCTTTGTTGTAATTGTTGTGGTTGATGATGATGATAAAAATAATCTATTACAGCAGCAGCAAAGGCACCAGTCTATGCAAGGAGAACATGTATCAAAATGTATTAAGCCACTTCAGGGAATTTCAAAAGAAATAAGTTTTACAAAAAGGGCTGAATACATACCAGATGATATTACTTTAAAATATGTATTGTTGCTTCAGTATGGTACTTTTCTCTGCTGAAAGTATTGACCCCTTGTGTGTCCTCAGTGAGAATTTTCATGGTCTACGTATTTTGCATGGAACTATGTTATGTTGTGCATGCACTATGGCAGGTTGCTAGTGTAAGATGACAATGCAATTCTGTTCTGCTGATTTATCCTGCTGTTAGACGTGGGAGGCCCTGGACGGAGATGGAGTTAGCTCAAAAAACTGAAATGCTGCCTTTATGGTTGGGCAATTACATTTTTGACATTTTAGACCCAGCTGTAAGTCTTTCTGTTGACCTGCTGGACTAGCTGAATCCTATTAGGTACTGGCATTGACAACAGGTCTACATGGCACAATGTATTTCCATGCAGGGACACTAAAGGGACTACTACGAGCTAGTAAGGATACCAGCACTAAAGCTGCTGTGACATGGTGCTCCAGTCACAGAAGGACTAATTAGCTCTGCTGAGACACAGACTGTAATGGCCTGGGATGACCCAGCACTGCTTCCCATACATGTGCTAGACTGTACATTGGGCTTTGTTGATCTATCCTCAGAAGACTGAAAGATGCATTAAAGGGCAGACTGATGAGGAGAAATAACAACCCATGTCTTCAAAATAACTGCAATAGCAACAAAAGCTCCAGAAAAAGAGTCATTCAGAAACTCTTTAGTTATGCCACTTTTCTGAGGCCAGCAAAATACTCTGCCCTTTACCTGTCCCAGTTATAGGCACCTGGCTACCAAGTGTGGGCGTCCCAGCTCTCTGTACGATCAGAGGGCCACAAAGTGCATCCTTCATTCTGGCCAAGGTCAAATCCACACAATATCAAAGATCACGTTAATCTGACCTCAATTTAGTCATTGAAAGGTTGGGAATGGGTGAAGGCAGTCCTAGGTGCCCTCTAAAGACAGTGTTGAAAAATGGACTGCAGGTGATTTAACATGTCTAATTTGATTGTATAAGATACAGAGTATAAATAAGTATCTAAAGGTGTTGTTGAATATATGCAGAGACCTCATGACCAGCTTAGACTAGAAAACTGACTTTGCAAGTTTTGGTGAGATTAATATAACATAATGTGACAAAGTTATTTGATAATTCCTTGTGGTCCTAGAGGAAGAAGGGCAGCAGAAATGTGGGCAAGTATTGCATTACCTGTGCCCAGATGCCTGGGTCATCAAGCCCGACACTTGACACAGCCATAAGAGTGTCTGTTCCTGTTACCTTGCAGAGATCATACAGAAAAAGAAAGGTAACATTGAGCTTTCAGATAAAACAACTTAGCACCAGTGATAGACGACGAATTGGAAGGATGGAAGCTATTGGCGGAGAAAACAAACTATGGAGCTCTCAAGGGAACAAAGATGC
>WAAD01004358.1:98702-122960 GCA_013389945.1 Fregata magnificens
GGAAATAAGGTCACTTGAGGAGTAGAGCAACTCAGACCTTTTGAAATCACAGGAAGTGAAGAGAAAGCTCAGACTTCTGGCTTCCCAGACATCCTCATGTATTAACATCACTGCCTTTCTTCTGCACTGGGGTTCTGCTGGTGAAGTGTATGGGGCATGTGGGGCTGGGGACTGAGGGAGATATAGTAGCATGATGTTGAAAGCAGGGGGTGCATTAGAAAGCACGTTTTCCACCAGCAGCACAATGGTACAGGAACTCCCATGTCAACTGACCCTACGTTCTGTGTCCTGTGCATCAAGAACTTGCCTTTTATGATTGAAGTTACTGTATGCCTCAATATCCATCCCTCTCATACAGCCACTTGTCTCACACACTAAGATTTCTCTGACCAAAACCAGAAACAATATTTGGCATGTAATGAAGTTTTGCTGTTTGTATGAAACCCTATGTATTTCTGACTGTCAGTTACTGGCATCATTTGGTTTTGTCTTTATGTGTATACAGACAGTCATTTATCGAGCCTGGTGTAATGAGAAAAAAGCTGCCTGGTGAAACCAGATCGTTCCATCACCTACCTGTAAAATACAGCTAACTGGAATGCATTTGAATGATTATACGTGAACTAATTAGAGACTGCGTGAATGATTTGTGAAATTGTGCATAAATAGGACAAAACAAGGTGGTTACAATAAATTGGCAGTGGTTATCTCAAGGTCCGGCAAAGCTGCACTGTTCAAATGATAATATTAGCAAGCAATGAAAGAACTGAGGTTGACCTAATTAAAAACTGTATGCCGAGTTATAAAAAGAGAGTACAAGAGTAAACAAGTGGCAGAGTCTATATTTATTTGCCATAAACATGGAAGCAATCACAGCATGATGTTGAGGTGTCCAGCACAAAGAATTAGGATTCATAAATAAAAACCATCCTCTGCAAGCCTGTGTCACTTTCAGTATAAATGACAAAGCAATAGCAAGTGTGTTTCTGAACATAGAGCCGCAGACATAAAGGTCTGATTATGAAGATGATGAAGAGGCATAGTTCTTTGAGAGCTCCTCATCAATTTACAAAGTAGCGTTCCACAATAGATTGGTTTGTGAGACTGAAGAAGAATGACTGAATCAAAGCGAATTTCATCAGGTGCAAGGGGTGTATGCAGTGGGATCACAGCAAGCATAAACAGCAGGAGCAAGGCAGCAGCCACCACTGTGTCATACATACTGTGAGCAGAAAACAGTCCCCCTTGGCCACATCTCAGATTATGCCGCCTGTACTTTGACATGCCGGCATCGTAAGCAGCCATAGTACAGAGAGAAAGGGAGACATCTCTGCAGTGGAAATGGTAAAGGGCATCATCCCATTGACTTCAGCAGAGATCTGACGATTTTCAAAGTTATAGCTGTAATGAAGCTCTAGTTCATTGCCAATATATAGCCAAATAAACAGATTCAAGAAGATATTAAGTTATGAGGGGTTTGTGTTTGTTTGGTTTTTAACTATAACTGATTGGAAACCATGTATTTAAGCCCTAGAAGGTAATTCAGATTTTTGGAGTTGGCTGAGAATAAAACCACACAGGCAGAAAAGTAGAAAAAGACTATTTTCTTCCTGATATAAATGTACAAATTTAATTGACATTTTAGTGCAGCGTTGCCTCCTGCATACATAATATGACCATGCATAATGTGACTTTCTATAAGACGTCACTCTTTCAAATTTTGTGATCTGCCATATTGCCTTAAACTTTCAATTTCCCTACTGCTGCCTCCCAACCATGCAGATAACTCAGAGTTTTTTAGACCAGATACCAACTTTTCCTGCACTCTTCCTACGGTAATACTATTTCCATCTTCAATGGGGACTGAATACAGTTTTTCAGGTTGGGGCTGACCAGCGCTAACTTTATCAGCACTTTTGTTTTGTATTCTTCTTTGGTAATAAAACCAAGTATAGCATTTAACTTTTTTTATGGCTGTGATGTGTTGGAGGCTTCCTTTTCTCCATTAGTCCAAAATGCCATTTTTGTCATTGAACTGAACAATTGAGCCATTTCTCCCAATATCCTACAGACTTTCCCCTTGTCTCAAGAATAATTATTTCACAGTGAAGTACTTTTGTCCCCCACAGGTCCAATCATCCAAACCATCTGAATCTTGCTGAATCTGAACACTTTTTCTTCATTATTTTTCTCTACCTCCAAGGAAAATGTGGCTCTAGGTCCTGGCATTTTTGCACACTTTTTACTGTATCACACATAACTGGGTTTTTTTAGAGGTTCTTAACATCCTCTTTTTTTTTTTTTTTTTTAATTTGAATTTGCTGGTAACTTTTCTGTTCTTTAATGATTTTGACTGAAACAGTCCATGTTTCATCTCTATATCAGATTTTTTTTTCAAATTAGAATGAAAATGGAGCAGTCAATTTTGAGACATTCTTTCATATATATTTTATTAAAACTTTTCTTTTTTAATTCGTCTTTTCTGGGTTGAAGAAGGTATTTCCATTTAATCAAGGGCTAAGCTGTGGGAAATTAGAGGTCTGTTAGGTTTTTTCCACATATCTTTAGATTTGACCGCCTTACAAATGATGGGAATACCAACACTGGAAAATAATATCGTTATAGTGGCTTCTTCATGTTTTGCCTGTTCTCTCAGCACTGAACACGCTTTCAGACTACACAGCCGACCTCAACAAGAGACATCCAAGACAAAACAGGTTGGTGCTTTCTGAGCCCTCTTTAAATCTCCTTTTGCCTAAGGCTGTGAGTCAGGAAAAGTTTGAGCTTTTTTGACGTGTATTAAGAGTCTGACTTCCAGTTCAACTAATTCTTCCCTCAATCCTCTCTCACAAGTGAGTGATAACATGGTCTAATACTTAAGCTTTTTTTTACTAAGGTGAGTGGGTTTAAAAGAAAGCTTAAAAATATGGTAAATTGAAATTCATGATTTTTGGAACCAGTAAAATTCCCCAAGAGGATACAGAAGTGTAAAGGAAAATAAAGTTGGAAGCTGGAGGCAAGAACAGCAGTTTTTGAGTATTTAGAGCATGAAAGAAGTTAGTTATATTTAAAGCCAGCTAGAGAAAACAGTTTCTAAAGGGAAGGTAGCAGTGGGAACTAAAGGAGATAACTGTGGTAGCCAGGAAAGATGCCTGAAGGCCATAGCAGGATAGGGCAGCTGCCTAAGTAATTATAGCTCATCTCAGTAAAAGCCCCACATTACGAAGTAAAGGAAGAAAAGGTACTGACAGTGGCAAGGGGACAGCGAGACTTGAAGGACAAAAGGGCTCTGTAATTCACCGACAGACTGAACATGCTTTGCTTTAATATTTCTAGCTTAGGGCAGGCAGGCTCAAAATCTTGTGTTAAGGTGACGGAGGGGACCTGAGTGAACTGGCCAGGCTGAGGTGCTCACAAGCTGTGAGGCAAAGTGTGCCAAGTGTGGATGTTCCTCATCCCCGTTTCCTCCTTTAAATGCGGTTGATATTAGGGACTGGATATTACCTGCATTCTTAGAAGCATCTTTGGCTCTAAATACTAGACAGGTATTTGAAAGTATTTTAAAGCAGTATATTTAATGAGGGGGGATACCACCTGGGAGACTAAGTGAGACTTCAAACTGCCTGAGCTAATTGGATTGCTATTATTTGAGATAATCTTATTGGGATGCTTGGAAATGAGTTTTACTCTTCATTAAAAGGACAAAGGGTTGCGTCTTTAAAGGGCAACACTAATGTATGCACAGAGGGCAAAAAATAATGTTCTCTAAAGCTCTCTATGGGCTCCTGCCAGTTGTGACTAATGTTGGTGCAGGTATTAGGAAAACACAGGCGAATGTGATGATGAAGAAAGAAGAATGGAGATTAAAAGAAAAGTGGTTTGAAAGCTCTACTCATACTACTGTATGAAGAATAATATATGAGGCCTGTGTAATGAAAATGATAATGTGTTCTGTCATTTTATTTCAGATAATTAGACTGGTATCCTGGAAGCTGTTTCTTGTGGCTGAAGCTCTGTATCTGGTTAGAGTCCTCCTGCATTTCCTACAGTTTCAGTCCAGGATCCTTTCCTGCTGCCTAGTTTGAGATGCAGTGGGTCCAGGCCTGAGGAGACACTGACACTCTGATGTTCTCATAGGGCAGTGACAAGGTCCAGGTAAGGTCCCCTGACTGTCCCCAGCATGCTGCTGGGTGGACTGTTCATGCTCAGGCTCAGATCTGGAGGGAGCTGACTGACTTACCATGGATGGATACTCAAGCCCAGAGAAGAGGGGAAGAGGGGCTGGGTCCATTTAGAAACCACCTCTAATATCCAGCACAAAATTGCTGCTGGGAGACATGGCAGATTCTGGTAGAAAATTGCAACACTGGTCTGCTGTCTTCCTTTCCTAATCTTTTCTTACTAACAGATCCATTTTTCTTGGCTGGCTGCAGAAAAGAAAGTGACGTAGATGCAGGATCCGTACAGGAGGTCTAACATTAAGTGTTTGTCAAAATAATTCTGTATAAGCAAAGAGCTTCTTTCTATGACTTTTTGGGGGCTACTTTCCTCCGGAGTAAAATCTGTCAATCTGCTCATTTGTATTTTTAAATGCTTTCGAAGCATCTTCAGCAGAAGCAAACAGGATACCATAACCACGAGTAACTGAAGATCAGTAACTTGATTCTCGTCAAAGAAAACAAAGGTACGGTGCCGTGTGATCTACTGTCGCCATCTGAACAAAGCAGCTCAGCTCACAAAAACTGAGTGCAAATAAGGTGCAGACAAAGAATTGCTTGGTGAATAACTGTGAATAGCAAATATAGGAGATTTTGAGTCAGCCTGAGGGAAATGCCTGAAAAGAAAAAGTGGCTACCTTTATTAACCAAAGTATTTGCTAACATGCCTTGCTTTGTTTCTCTTTCTGGCAGATGCCACATTCAGCTGTATCTGGACTGCTGACACCAGGGAGAACTGTGGCTCTCTATCCATCTGCTAAGATCCATGGGGTATAATTTGCCTATTCAGCTTGATATAGTAGTGTCTTAGACAATATATAGACAACTGGTCGTGGTAAGTGATGAATATAAGCGAGAAGAATTTCGGGCTGCAAGTTCAATATAATTAATGAAGTGTTACTAAAGCGTTTTAAGAGAAACTGGTTCCTGCATTTACAATGTGCTATAATGATTTACTTAAAAGTCTCCCTTTAGACTCAGTATACAAGTTACAAATGATGCAAAATGTTGCTGATCAGAGATATTGACAATCGCTCATTGGTATTGACATATACAAGAGTCTCCACAGGTTGCCAGTGCAATTATGAACTGACTTTAAAGACCTACTTTTGACTAAAGGCTAAAAGAGGACCTTATTTCTCATCTTATTTCAAAGTTTCTCCTATCTTACTCTTCAGTTGTTTCCTCCAACAGTTTAATAATAATAATAATAATAATAATAATAATAATATGAAAGTTTTATGTGTTCTTCTACTTTATCTTCCACCTGTCTGTTCAGGACTGTTCATTCAACTGGAACAGATGGTGACGACTTCTAAGAGATATTTCCAGTATTACCCCAGTAAAACTTCCTTTCTATCAATGAGGTATTTGGAAATAGGCTCAGGTTTGGATTTTGTATATGTTCTTCAAAAGAGCCTAAGTGATTGAAGAAAAAAATCTCAGAGGCTTTCCCACTGAATACAGGGGTCCTGACTGACCGAGCTGGATTTCTACCTAAGTCCCCGTGTTCCATGATTCTTTTGACTAGGAATATCCGAAAATATCATGGGAGTGTTGAAAATAAAAGTTAGAAAGACTCAGTATCTTGGAGAGGTTTCTGAAACAAAGAGTAGAAACTAACTCTCTCCTTGAAGATCCACTTAGCTAAGCTGATTTAACTCATGCCTACAATGGGTCAGAGAACCATAGTGAAAGCAGCTCTGAAATGTACTGAGGTTGAATTAGGAAAAGGAAGGCTGGATAAAATTTTAGTCAAACTGCTGCCTTACCCCTGTGTTCTTGCTTGAACTTCAGGGTGCGAACTTACAGAGTTTTGCTGCTGAGATCTATTTCCTTTCATTTTGCATGAGTATCAAGAGGGGACTCCTATCAGCTGAGATGCATTATTCTTGACACAGCCTGAAAGAAAGCATTTGTTCCTTGAGAGTGTGTGACACACAGCGCTTATGCTTCTGCTTTAGAAAGTCTGTTGCTCATTATAGAAACGTTACGTTTACTCTCCACTTTGGCTGCTCTCTTTCTGCAGAAAAAAATAATACATCCAACAAGTTATTGTAATGCCTATGGACTAGCACCAATAAACAAACTCTGTCTCCTTGTGTTTGAAACAGCTGCTGGTGATTACCCTCCTCCCGTGGAAACAGAAACACATCTGGTGTCTGCAGAACAGCAATGAAACAGAAAGGAGAGGAGCCAAAGCAGCTGTCCCAGGTCTACACAGCTGCATCATCCCAACACTGCTGCTCCACTTGAGAGCCATGTCTCATGTAAGTAGTGGGCTGGGATGGTGATTAGGAGAAAGAGAAAAATACAAAGGGGACTTTTCTTCCTTCATGTTCCCCATCATGGCTGAACCATTTGGCTTTGTCTTCAGTTCTCTGTGTGGTGTTCACAGTTCCCATTCCTCTATGTTCCTCATGGTCATGTTAAAAAGACTATTAACTGGCCTAAATTATCATGTTTGCGATCTTTGATGAAAATTTCCCTGTGTGAAGAAGACAAATATGATATCTACCACTTATCGGTTCCTCTAATGGCTGACGTTATGACCTGTAGAAATAAAGGAATTGAGAAGTTTGCTTTCTGCCTGAAATGTCATCATTTCAATGTGAAGCCCAAACCCTGTAGTGATGAAGTGAGTTTTAAAGAACTGTAAGATTTAAAAAAAAAAAAAAGAATGTAAAAGGTATAGAGCCCGTATGTGTGCTGCTTCATATTTTTTAGCTTTACATGGCAGGATTAAAGCTTGGAACATTTGGCAATGTATGAAAATGAGAGGTGAGATTCTCACATGTTGTCCCATATTGGTGCTGAGTTTCATAAGAAAAATATAAAAATAATAAATATTGTGAAAGAATTGGCAATATGTTTGTGTACTGTAGCGTATGGTGGGACGTGTCCACATATTTGTTTGAACTGGTTTTCCTCTTACATTTATGAATTAAAAATAAGTTTTAAAATTCCTTCTCCCCCTTTTCTTTCCCCCAGAGAAAAAGGAAGGGTTAATTAAAACCAAAAAGAAATCCGAGTTTCGTTTTCTTCTTTTGGCAACTGGGCTTTTGATATAGAAGACACCTGTATGAAAAAAACCCCTCAATGTTTCTTCAGAAATCTAATTTCCATTCCAATAGACACTTTGCTGAGAAGCCATTTTCTGTCACATGGAGGGAAGATCTGACACAAGGTGTGCCATATTAAAACATATTCTAGCTTGAGCCAAATTCATTAATACAAAATCAATATAAGCTGGACGCTGGCAAAGCTGCTGTAATCTGGTATTAGCTGTAGAGGTATCTAGAGGTAAGAGGTGACTAAGAATCAGCTATCAGAACGGTGTCAGAAGGTGACAAATGCCAGAACTGACTTGACTTTACATCTTCATATTTATTTGTTTTCTTCATTTCTTCCTTTCCACTTTTCCTTCCCTGTCAGCATACGTTGCTTTGCAGTTGCACAACCCTTATTGTTGTTGCTCTCTCTTCTATGCCTAGCTCCTATTCCTTTTTTTTTTTTTTCCCCACTTGGGTGGTGGATAGCCTTGATTTTGTTAGATTAACATTAGATTAACTTTCCAAACAAAGTGAGGAAGTCAGAGAAAAAGACTCTTCTGCAGTTAATGGCATCTGGGAGAGTGGTAAGGGGTATTGAGAAGATGCAAATGCAGGAAAGAGAGGAACTATTCCTGTATGATAAAATGGTCTTCATTACAGACAGTGTTGAACACTGCTCATTATACTCCTGCATTTTCCTTTGCTTATTTGAGGTCCAAAGTGAGACTGGGTAATTATGTATGTTGCTCTGCCATATCCAACAGAATAATGTTTTGTTTTCATCAGGTTTGACTTTGGTTCCACTAGTTCTCATTTTAATTTATACTTTCTTGCTATTAACTTTTTGATTTCTTCATTAATGGCATGAGGCACAAGTGCCTGGCACCATGGGAGAGGAAGAGCTACCTTTGTCTCTGCACATGGTGAGTTGCTACAGATTTATTTTATTTTATTTTTTTAAATGACTGTTTTCTCTCCAAGTGAAGTGCCCGAACTCCCTCAGCTGAAAATGTGATAACTGTTGAGGCTGAATGCTTGTAAAGGAGAGGAATACAATAGGCTCATACATTTTCTGAAAAATTTTTATGAGAATCACTTTTTACAAAATTTCCCAATTGATTTCCTACGTTATTACTCCTCTGGCTCCCAATAATGTTATTTAGACAGAGAAATATTCCGACAGCATATCTTCCCATTTACACTTTGCTTTCAGCACTGGCCTATAAATAGGCCAGTCTAGTCTGGAAAAAAAATACAAAGAGTAAAACTTTTCCTTCATGTTGCTTAAAAAATGCAGTCTAACTAATAGTTGTCCGACATGCATCTGCTATTATAATTTAAAAAATTTCTACTGTGCTAAGCATGCAGAGGTGGACTAATTTGATTAATAAATAGGTAAAGACAGTAAACAGGTAATTTTATATCCACAGTGCAGACCTGATTACTATGGAATATCTCAGTGTGTTCAAGGAAAAAAATGTGAGCAAGTCCCACAGCAATGGGAGCAAGCCCAGCAGACCCATTGCCATGCGATGAGTGGGTTTTAGGTCAGTGAGGTGTCGTGGTTTACCCCCAGCTGGCAACTAAGCCCCACAAAGCTTCTCGCTCACTCCCCCCTGGAGGGATGGGGGAGAGAATCAGAAGAGTAAAAATGACAAAACTCATGGGTTGAGATAAAGACAGTTTAATAAGTAAAGCAAAAGCCGTGCACAAAAGCAAAGCAAAACAAGGAATTCATTCACCACTTCCCATCGGCAGGCAGGTGTTCAGCCATCTCCAGGAAAACAGGGATCCATCACATGTAACGGTTACTTGGGAAGACAAACGCCATCACTCCGAACATCCCCCCCTTCCTTCTTCTTCCCCCAGCTTTATATGCTGAGCATGATGTCATATGGTATGGAATATCCTTTTGGTGAGTTGGCGTCAGCTGTCCTGGCTGTGTCCCTATCCCAACTCCTTGTGCACCCCAAATCTACTCGCTGGTGGGGTGGGGTGAGAGGCAGAAAAGGCCTTGACTCTGTGTAAGCACTGCTCAGCAGTAATGAAAACATCCCTGAATTATCAGCACTGTTTTCAGCACAAATCCAAAACATAGCTGCATACTAGCTATTATGAAGAAAATTAACTCTATCCCAGCCAAACCCAGCACACTCTATTAACTCTACCCCAGCCAAAAAAACCTTGCTCCAGACTGACCCAAATCTAGGTAACCAACTGAGACAAGGTAGTAAGTATGTGCTCATATATTGCCCACAACAGAGCTCAGTGTGGTAGTAAGGTCTGGGCCAAATTCTGCCTGCCGTGCCTATGGAAAGTAGTCCCATTATCTTCAATCATAATGCATATGCAGGAGGCGAATGCATTAGTAGACAACTAATCAGAAGAGCTCCTTGGAGGAGGCAGCAGGTGGCAGATGCCTTGAGGGGCTGCTCTGATTAGCAGCTTGCCCCACTTCTTCCATTCAGTGCATTAGTCTCCTACTGCACCAGAAAAGATTGGAGCTAGGGCCACCTGCTGGGGTAAAGAAGACAAAATTTAGCTAATTGCAAGTTGCCATTGATGAAAAGGTCCCCTTCCACTATTTGTGCATGTGGCGGAAGTCCTAGATGTTCACTGCATACAGTGGACCCGTATTTTGAGTTTGAACTTGTGGTGCCTCAATGTGAAGTCTTTGGGCATAGCGAATTTTAGTTCCAGGTTTATCATCAGTGTAGGGGAAAGCTTATCTAGTATGTTACAACTATTCTTTTCTCGTCATGAATCAGAGAAGATCATAGCAGAGAAATCCTGAATCTACTCTAACATCTAAAGCCTTGTTTATCTGTAGTTACATAATTTTTCAGCAACAATGAAATAACACAGGCCTGCTGGCTTTAGGGAAATTAGCATATTTACATCAGTGTCAGCAAAACTCAGTATGGTCTATGGTGCTTGAACTATGTATTAAGAGACTCTTAAATGGAACAGTTTGCTCTGGATATTGGTATTAAACCTGTTAAATTCACTGCATGAAGGGTAAAATTTCACCAAAATTTCACTCCCTACAGAATTTTGGTATGTTGTAGACTACCAAAAGCATATGCCCTCTGTGGGATCCTGCTAAATAAAACCAATGGGGATCAAATCCTGCTCACTTACAAGTACTTGTTTATCTGAACAGATGTTGGCACTTATGCCTTTGTACATGACTTAGAGGAGAATGGGAGGGCAAGGGCAATCAACAGAAGTTGGCGACTCCTTTTTTTGAAGGATGGAGGTACTGGATGGGAAAGGTAGACTGAGGAAATTGAGAAGGGCTGTGCCAGTGAACCAAGGAAATGTCTCAGGGGCTCAGACACAAGGAACTAGTGAAGGAGAGGAGAAATGACTGAGTCATGACTGAACAACAGCAGTGAACAATTGGCCTTGCAAAAGAAGGCAGGTGTTCAAATCAATAACCAAGATAAAGGCATTGATTGTTAAACACAGGGTTATGGTAGACCTTAAGAGGCGAAATGTCTATATAAACTGGTATTGCCACAACAACAAAATGTATAAACTTGCCATGAGCAAATTAGGTTGGATATTAAAGCATTCCCAACCATCAGTGTGATTCCTGAGCAACCATCTCATAAAAGTAGTTGAAGCAAGAAACCATTTTCAGAGGGAACTTGATAACAGGATTATGTGATGAAGTTACAAGATAAGACTGGCAGGATGCAATTATCTAGATCCTTTCCAGGCCTATTCCCCTGGGAGAAAAGAGGAAGTCAAAAGCAGTGGCTTACAATGCACTGCAGGTGTGTATATGGCCCAGCATACAACCTCAGTTTGCAGAGGCTGGATACTAATCCGACTAATCTAAAAGTGCTATAATGATCTGTTCTCCGCATTAGCCCCTAGATAAGCATGTAGCTGGTAAATGAACTGTCCAAAGATATGTATTAATATGCACCTGATGAATACAATTACTTGTCCTTCACTGTAGTATTGTCCCTACCTCCAAAATAGTCTCATGCTTAAAAGACATCAGCAAGTAATAAATATTAAATACTCAAGTAAGATGGCAGTGATGTTACTAGAGAGAAGAAAGCATTCAGGAAAGTTTGCAGCTCCTTTGGCTTTTTCAGATTTTTGTTTGCAGATACTTATCAGGAATTCATCAACTTGTCAATTTGCCCCATAATCTCTGAGTTCTCTAGCTAAGATCTATCTTAGCACGAGCAAAACTTTCTCTCCAGTTGCTAGGTAACTCCAGTGTCTGTTCATCTGTGGTGCCTGTTATCAGCTGTTCACATCTTTATTTACTTTTCATCTTGACCATAGTAATGTGACATAACTGGACACAGAGCCTCCAACATTTAAGAGACTTTGCACAGTTATGAGTGCTGCAGTCCATCTTCTCATCAACATGGGCTACCCTCCTCACAAATGTAAGTGCCATTCAGCTCAAGTTAAAAGAAGGTTTCAGTTCTCATCTTTGGTTGGCTCCGTGCATATTTTAAGACTACTTTGAAGTTGTGAATGGGAACCATTCTATATGAGATTTGATCCTCTAGCACAATGGATCACTTTGTAATAATGTTTAAATGCAGCCTTTTAATTCCAGGGAGGAAAATAAACAAGGAAGCACACAAATGGACAGAAGCCCTTCCCCAGGAACTAGGGACCACAAACTCATCAGTATCTTCTATAAGAAATAGCAAAACAACCTAAGTATTTTCAAAACTTTTAGAAAAACCTTACCAAAACAGACTACTTTGCACACTTCTCCTTTGGGAGAAGATGAAAAGACAGAAAAAATATGCATAGCCATGTTGCTTACTGCATTGTTAGGAATTCCAGTGAGAAAAGTGACATAAAATTATATGCAAAACAAAGGAATAGAAGATCAACTGACTTTATTTTGTTGAATTACAGTAGCGTCTCACAGCCTTATTCTGTTCTTCTAACAGAAGAAATCGCCTATCTCACACATGACAGTGAAACATCCTACTCCTGAAATAATTGCTCTAACTACAAATCCAGGGACAATGTGAAGATACAACAAACAGGTGGAGCAGAAGTTCAAGGCAAGACGTAGGTAACTGTGGGAGACAAGCTAGGAAATGATCAGAGTGTATCAGCTACCTAACCAAGACTCCAAGGGCTGGGGAAATCGGTTTTGACACATCTTTGCTCACATTACTGTCTGCCAGAGGAAGGTTTAGTTAGTAGTGTCTTTTACATAGAGGCATCTATATACGTCTAGCTCTATACAGAGATATTTATCAACTAAATACATACAGAACTTAATTACTTATTAAGGAAGGAATAAGGCAGCAGACTCAGAATGTTTCTGTCTGGAAAGAAAACAATCCTGCAGCTGTCCAGTCACTAGCAGATGGCCCTTCTTTGCTTTACTTGGAGAGTAAATGTACAATATTTTATAGACTTCCTTCACAGAATTTCTTGGCAACTAGGAAAACAATATGAACTTCAGAAGGTTTCATTAAAATAGTTTTAAAATTGATGTATCCACTGATCTAAAGATATAAATAGAGAAAGATTTTACAAGTGGTTTCCTACAATGTGTTCTGAGTGGTAATAAGACACCAGTCTTCAAGTGCTTCATCAGTTACTTACTATAGGCAATAGGCTGAATTTCCGTCATAAACAGACAGCCTTCTCTATGGAAAATGGACAAATAAAAAGCTCTTGATAGATAAACACTTCAGGATGCTGTATATAGTCAGACCCCATTGGCTGGTGCTGGTAGTTCTCTCTATAGCTTTTGATATTTAAATCTCCCCAATTTCTCCTTTTCACACTACTTTACTTGGAAAGCTGCGATGTTCATAAGTTTCTCATTTAAGATGCTACACATTAGAACACCTTGAACTTTTTTTTATGTCAAGGTCTTGAAGCTATATTCAGAACTCACAGTACATTTCAAAATTATTTCCACACAATATTATTTCCTTCTTGATGGGAAACACTGATGTCTTGGAGAAAATCTGTATGTTTGACCTTTAGTCCATCCATCCATGAAATTCAGGTTTGCCCTCTGACAAGGTGCTATATGTAATATCATCTATTTTTTATTTATGATATGTCAGAGATGTGCATGGAACATTAGATGTGTAATAGCACACAAGGTATTTTATAATCTTGAGCCATGATTTTATCAGGTGATTGAGGCCTCCCTGGAAGAAGCTATGTCCACTAAGTCTACTGGAGTTGTTCTTCAACCAATGGTTTCTTTCACCATCCGTTCTTGATTTGACTTCCATCTACCTTATACACCGAATAAGACTGGAAATGAGTTTGTGATAAATAAATCAACATCAAAGACACAAAAATCAGAATTAAGTTGGATGAGCAATCTTAGAAATACAGTTTCAAATTTTTGGGCTACTTGGCTTTGTATCGTTGACGTACTGTTAGTGCAGTGTTCTTTTACTCATGCACATACTTGAACACTAATATACAGTGTACCAGAGGGCAAAGAAGGCAAGGAATGTCTTTGCTTGTGAAGGGATACAATTTAGGGGGTCCTGGAGAAAAAAAAAAGTTTCTCTGCACTTTGAATGATAGCATATTACCATTAAATAACACGTTGGGATTGAGAAATCATATTCAGACTACCTTCTGTAGATGCCCAAGTTAAATGCTGTTATTCCAGAGATGACAAGTTTAATCTAAGCCTCCTTTCCACTGCTTTACAGAATCATGATCCCCACTGATGCTTCTTTTTCTTGCATTCACTTATTTCCCGTGACTCATTTTCAGCAAAAGGGCAAACCTGTGTTTGAGATTAAGTTATTCTTTTGGGAGATAAAAGCCCCCAGAGGCTGAGAATGGACTAGAGTTTAAGTCTCACATGTTGTTGAATGCTTTAATCACTGGAAACTTCTACGGAAGATTCTTTGCTTGGCTGATTTTTAGTTGAACTCAGTGCTCTGTATGGATATTAAGGATAATTTGTGCAGGATTAGGTAGTGTTTAGGTGCATTTCAGCTGCTGGTGAGTTGCATTACAATATAGGCAACACTACAGCTCAAACTGGGGAAAGGAGTTGAGGTTTAGATGTCTTGTGAAACATATAATCTAATATAGATGGTAAGTATCACCAGAATCAGGTTGTCTCTGACAGTAAGTGAGCAGAACTGCTCTCTACAACTAATGTGCTTAACTTCCATTTAAGATTATTTTGATAGTGGAAGGTATGAATAGAGACCCAAGTGATTTGTAGAAAAGAAAACATGACAGAGGTTAGGTGCTCATTCAGAGATTGAGGCATCCAGTCCAGAAGTATGAGCAAGAATATTCTAAGTGAGAAAATGAGACGGAGTACAGTTTTGTCTTACCAGGAAAAAAGTAAGAATAAATTACTTGCACCTATACCTTTACATTACTGAATGACATGCCTTTAGATCTGTGAAAAGGAGTGGGTTGCAGTCAGGCTAAACACAAGCTTGTAAGTGTTTAATATCACAGGAAGGAAAGACGTAAACAAGACAAATCTGGTGGCTATCTTTCCTGGTAATACCTGGGAGGAAGTGGTGCTTTCCCTTGTGTAAACCCACAGCAGTGTTTGTCGTACCCAGCTTCATGGAAAAGAAATACATTGTAAGATATTAAATGCAAAAACACTATCTCTGACTCAAATCAAATCAAATCAAATCACTGGAGGCCAGGAGAATTTTGGGTAGGTGTTATTGCATGTGTTTTGTGGCTTCTCTGCCATCTGTTGTTGGTCAGTTTGAAGACCAGCTACTGGGCACTGTCTGACCTGCTGATCTCGTTCTTGTGTTCTCAGGTTAATATGAACCATCTAAAAGGGTGTAGTCTAAACTACTCTTCTGGGTTTACTTGCTTAAAGGGGGAAGACATAGTTCTCCAGAAGATTTATCCTACTGTAGCACTTTGTCAAGGACAAAAGAGTAACTCTCTGGTAACTGCCTATCCTGCCCTATTGACCTGGGAAGGAAATAAATAACTAGCTTAAACTGGTCATTTAACTTCCAGGTAGATAAATGCAGGCAAAGTGATTCCTGCTCTTAGTGACTGGGAAGGTTGGTTCACTGGTCTAATTTTTATCTTGCCAGAAACGAGAGAAAAAGGCTAAGCAAGACTGTTTCTTCTCCCTTTAACATATAATGCTCAAATTCTCCCGATGATGCCCTGCTACAAATCACTTTGCTTTTCTCACCCGTCTTTCACAGACAGACACTTATGTTCACCAAATACACATTAGCTACTTCTGTGGGTTTATCTGCTCAGTCTCCTGAGGACCAGCATTGCACCTGCTTCTTTTTTTGCATTGGCTGCCTTCTCTTTAAGAGCCTTAATGGATGTTTTATTAAAACTCACTCTTTCCTTCATTCTGGGGAGAGGGATTTTTTTTTTTCCCCAATGGCTGAGCAAAGTCTAATAAAAAATGTAGTACTTTTTGGGCAGAGGGGTCTCAGCCAACCAGCATTTCAGGCTGTTATTGACAATAGAACTTTGGAAATTTAGTTGGCAAAATTTCCACTTCTTTGGGTGGAAGACGGTCTTTTTCCCTTTCATTGTGAGTCCCAACAGGAAAGATTTTGGGGTTTGAAAGGAGGATGAATAATTTTACAAGCCATATCCTTGAAGGATTCTCTGTATTTGGAAGTGTAAATATAACAATGAGAGTGTAATGCCATTGCTTCATTGTATCAATTCACAGTTGGATTATAACATACTTAAAGAGAAGACTTACAATGGAAACGAAGCTTTGAACTTTGTGCACCAAAACAAAATATGTCATCTCATGTATTTTCTCTTAAAGATTAATTGACCTTAGATCAAATTTCCTCTTTTCTCACCAGCCACATATTTCTTCAAATGTATGTTAAAAGTTAATGAAGATACCTAAACTCACATTCACCAGAGGCTGACACTTAGCTTTTAAATTAGATACTCGGATATCACAGTTTTTTGGTGAATCTGAAGCACACATTCACACTGATATTTCTTTACAAAAATGTGCCACAACAGAAATCCACACATGCTGGTGATCCGTCAGGTGCACTGTTGAGTCTTAAACCAGTTGAATAGAGAAACTGGCATGCTTTTGGATTTGTCTTGCAGACAGTATCTTTGCTTTGTCACTGCTGTTAACAGGTAACTTCTGAAGATTTTGAGTGTCAGTCTCAAATATAGACTCTTCATCATGTAATAAAATGGAATACTGGAATATAGTCATATCCTGGGTTGCTGAAGCTACTTGACTCAACATAATGCTCGAGTAGAATGTCTGCCCTGTGCTTGTCGCACTGTCTGCCTCTGCTGTGATAAAAACACCAAAACACCCAAACACAAAACAGTGATGATTTTTTAGTTTGTAGCTAGCAAATAGATAATCTGCAAGCAGAAAGGGAGGCAGAGTAAGTATGTGCTTACAGAATGTACTTAATATGGGGAGCAACCCCCTCTCAGCTATTTTAATGAATGCAAGTATCTTCTGAAAACTTTGTAAAACATCTTTTTCAAAGCTCGAAGTACATAAATCCATAGGGTCCTGACGTTCAGAAGCACAAGAATTACTCACAGTTCATCAGCAAAGGAAGATGATGACAAATGGCACCCAAAAAGACCACCTTTTTTGCTTCTTGAAAATATGGCTTTAAGTACTACTTCTTAAAAATATTAATTTGAATATTTTGATCAAAAAATTGGTTTAGACAATTGGCTGTGAGCCCAGGGTAATATCTGGTTAATGTTCTGTGGGTGCTCCTTTCTTCTGTAACCTTCTTGAGATCTTATTCAGGAATCAGGAATGGATTCAGAGGGCAATACAATTACTAGCCTTGCCCTCCTCCTTACAAGGCCTAACAAGCCCATTTCCACCAACCTCTTTTTGTAGGTGCCATAAGGTCCTAACTACTTGTCAGCCCTGCATAGACAGTCTCCAGTTTCTTAACAATCTTCTTGAACTGGGGGGCCCAAACCAGGACTAACCCTGCTGTCTACCTTCCAGCCTCCCTCTTGATGCCAAATTCAGGCTTCTGAAGCTTTCATCTAAAATCTTGGGCACAATGACTCTTCCTTGTTTGCAAGCAGCACAGTAAGTCGAACATTGCTAGTAGCACTGGCGTACAGAAATTGCCACTGTTGCTCTTTCCTCCTTCCTCCCTGGACTCAAGTTTCAGGCATTTGGCTGAGATGCACCTCAGTGTTTTTGAGGAATTCTCACTGCCATAGTCTTGGCTTGAACATGTTGAGTTTACTATGTCTGAGTCCTGAAAGCTTTCTGGAACTCCTCCACTGGAGCTACACTGCTGAGCAAGACTGAGATTCTGTTTTGGTAGAAAAACTCTTTAGTGGCATAGAATCACCATATTAAAGAAAATTTCCCCTCCTTTAGTGAAGTATGAAAACGTTTTGTCCCATTGGATTTCATTAGCTTATCTTCGCTACTCTGGAGTTTGCATTTTTTGCAAGTTTGAGTACTAGTATTCCATCTTATGCTTTTCTCTCAATAAAAGTGTGCTAAGAAGAATGCAAACTTTTACAGGCTTTCTCTCTTTCCTCAAGCAAAGTTCTAATTGGGTCATCATTCTCACCAAAACAGTCTTGGTAACTATGCTTATACATCGCTGGTGCTTGGAGAGACTGTATATCCCACAACATTTTCCAGGAAACTCATTAGAACTGGTAAGTTAACTTTTTAGTAACTGTGTGAAATGGGCGGAGTGTGAATGTGTTAAAATGAGTCATGAATACAACCCGAATGACATTACATGATTTTATAGTGATTTAAGACCCTCTGTACCTGGCAGTGAGGAAACCTGGCATTTCTTTGGTAAACATAAGGCATTTTTGCAGACTAATGTCCCCTGAACTTTCTACCTTTCTGACATATTTTGATCCTGGCTTAAAAGTGGTGACAGAAAGCCTCTACTCTCTTTGTCTGAAATGTACCTAGATCCTCCTCATATTTACCAGCCTCCTTCAGACCTTCTTACTGGCCTGTATGTTATCATTTTACACATAAACATGCTGAATATTTCCATAAATTAATTTTTCTTAGGATTAGAAATATGCACTCTGACCAAATATAAAGAATTATTGGCAAGAATATTTTAATCAATCAAATAAAAGGGAAGAAAAATCTGGGAATATTACAGTGCTTTGGAAATACAATTGTTAATAGAGAGGCTCCCCAGGTCCATAGGTTGTGCTGATCTCTACATAGAGATGACAGTCATCTTCATCTTAATTCAAGAAACAAATTCCTGAGATACATAAATTGAAATGTATATAAATGTTAACTTACAATTAGACCATGATTGCTCCATTTCCATGAAGTCAAAGGAATACTAATCTGGCAACATATTGGGTTTGTGTGGCAAGGTTTTGGTAGTAGGGGGGCTACAGGGGTGGCTTCTGTGAGAAGCTCCTAGAAGCCTCCCCATATCTGATAGAGCCAATGCCAGCCAGCTCCAGGATGGACTCACTGCTGGCCAAGGCTGAGCCCATCAGTGACGGTGGTAGCGCCTCTGGGATAACATAGTTAAGAAGGGGGAAAAAAACCTGTGCAACTGCAGTTGGAGAGAGGAGTGAGATTATGTGAGAGAAACAACTCTGTAGACACCCAGGTCAGTGAAGAAGGAGGGGAGGAGGTGCTCCAGGCGCCGGAGCAGAGATTCCCCTGCAGACCGTGCTGAAGACCATGGTGAGGCAGGCTGTCTCCCTGCAGCCCGTGGAGGTCCATGGTGGAGCAGATATCCACCTGCAGCCTGTGGAGGACCCCACACCAGAGCAGGTGGATGCCCAAAGGAGGCTGTGACCCTGTGGGAAGCCCACACTGGAGCAGGCTCCTGGCAGGACCTGTGGACCCATGGAGAGGGGACCCCATGCTGGAGCAGTCTGTGAAGAAGCCTGTGAGAAGGACTCATGTTGGAGAAGTTCATGAAAGACTGTGTCCCATAGGACGGACCCCACACTGGAGCAGGGGAAGAGTGTGAGGAGTCCTCCCCCTGAGGAGGAAGGAGCGGCAGAGACAACATGTGATGAACTGACTGCAACCCCCATTCCCCATCCCCCTGTGCCACTCATGGGGAGGAGGTAGAGAGATCGGGAGTAAAGTTAAGCCTGAAGAAAGGGAGGGGTGGGGGGAAGGTTTTTTTTTTTTAGATTTGGTTCTATTTCTCATTACCTTACTCTGATTTGATTGTTAATAAATTAAGCTAATTTCCCCAAGTTTAGTCTGTTTTGCCTGTGATGGTAATTGGTGAATGATCTCCTTGTCCTTATCTCAACCCACGATCCTTTCGTTGTATTTTGTTTCCCTTGTCCAGCTGAGGAAGGGGATTGATAGAGCAGCTTTGGTGGGCATCTGGCATCCAGCCATGGTCAACGCACCACAGGCAGCTCGAGAAAAAGAATGATCTTCTTATTCCCCCAAAAAAAGACTTTTTGAGTATGAACGTATTCAGGCTGTCTCTAAGTAAGTAATGTCTTCGTTATGCATATACTGTGTATATCTGTTCATGAATTTAATCAAATTTATAGGAAACCAAACACAATTTAATCAGAATACACTGTTCTCTCATCTTTCAGTATCTATTTATTAAATAGTTGCTAAGATTAATCATTAATATAGTATTATAACGAACTAAATAATCAAAGATTCAAACAAGATAGGCAATGTTTATGAGGGTGTTAATGAGTTATGTTGTATGTCAAGTCTGACCCAGCTGGATATACTCATTTTTGCTACATTTTTGTAAAACGTAACATTTTACATTCATATTTTACATTTTTACAAAGATTTTACATTTTAATGAAATATAACAAAGAGAAATGGGCCAAATATGCTTCTTAGGGTGACTCAGTTGTCTTGAGATAAATGGATTTTGGCCTTCATTATTTGTTTGTATTAATGTACCTTCTATTTACAGTTTGGCTCTGCTTGCTTACATAGGTCTTTTTTTCTGCTTCCTGAATTCCAGATGTTGTCAGGGGATTGATCTCACCAACAGATAAAATCTTCTTTTTTATTGATAAACAGATGTGATATTTTACCTTGAAAAAGACCTGAAACATTTCAAAGCTTTAGAACTCATTGTTTAGGTTGTTGAAAGTCCTCAGCTACCAATCAATGGGAGGTGAGAGTGACTAGCTTAAAGCAAAAGGCACTTGGAAGAATCTTTGTCTTGCTATGACCATAGGTGCTAGTCTCTTAGTTTAAGTCCTGTATTTCAGAGTCACCTAGTGAACAACTGAAGATTAATTGCAGGTGTCAAGGTCTTCAATGAAAGTTAGTTGATACAGCCTCATTGTCTTCAGTTAAGTAGAACTGTACCTACTCAGCTATACCTTTTCCTATGTATTCTGCTTCTTAGAATACCTTTTGTGGCTTATCACTGTATATCCTGTTTTCTAGATCTTATCCTTCCCTTTGAAATTCATTCTAATGTTGGATGCTATGTGACAGAGCCTCTAAAGGCCACAGTAATTTCAAAACTTCTCTACCCAGGGACCAGCTGGGAAAAAAAAAAAAACCCTGTAGCAAAAATTCTGCTAGGAGATGGAAGGGGAAAGCAACACAGCACTATGAAATAACAGCGTGCAGGTGGGCAACCGGGAAAAGAGAAACACAGGGTGGAGCACATATAGCTTTGCATGTCCTTCTTACTGATCCAAGTGGAGCCACCTGAATGTTGACTCCTACACCTAGAAACAATCTGGACAGGACTGGACCTAAGCAAAGCACAAGGTCCTGACTCTCCAGACTCTTTTCATGGGACAGGTTCACTACCTAGCTGTGTTTGCTGGGCCCTAGCCTTTATGGTGGTACTTTTTGCAAGTTAACATCAGAAAAATAAAGCACTTTTTTAATGCTGCTGGTAATATTTTACTGAGTTATACTGAGTTATAAAGACACAAAATTGTGTTGATAAACATGTATGCAAGTTTCAGACTGCAGTTCTTTAAAGGAACTTTGCCTTAAGAAAGACTTTGTAACTGAATGCTTTTGAAATACAGTGAGCATGTTTGCATAAAATAAAACTTGGGGAAGTAATGTAGTGTTAGTGACACTTTATATCATATATATATATGAGCAGACTCACCTCTTTGAACTCTAAGAGCTCAATACACTTAGAATCATAGAATCATTTAGGCTGGAAAAGACCTTTAAGGTCATCAAGTCCAACTGTTAACCTAACACTGCCAAGTCCGCCACTAAACCATGTCCCTAAGTGCCACATCTACACATCTTCTAAACACCTCCAGGGATGGTGACTCAACCACTTCCCTGGGCAGCCTGTTCCTTAAACATAGGCATCTAGTGACAATTGAGTCACTCGAAGGTCCTCTGCCTGATTTCCAGCTGCTGTTCCAGGTGTGCACAGGTCTCCTACAAGTCCTGTATCCTATCTGCCAACTCTATGCAGATGTCTCAGATACTGTTGAAGGATTCAAATGTCTTTGGATACCCTTGTTTAAACAAATGAATTGATCTCTGTGTGAAAACTTACTGTCTACCCTGGACTTTTTAGCTAAGATCTTTCAATGGATAATGGACAGAAATAGTTACTCGTGGTAGAGACAGCCTTATACTCATAGTCATCTCAACCAACTACACCCACCTCCAGTGCCAGACATGTCCATCAGAGCTGCTCACTCCAGGGTCCATCAATAGGCACTGAAGAGAAATGGGCACTTTCAAGAAGAGATTGGTTTTACCTACATTTTACTGTCTAAATGACATGAAGCAATAAATCCCACCCTAGATACTTAACTTTTAAAAACCTTTAAAGTTAGGTGAAATGAATCCTAGATATATTGTTTTCGAGAGAATAAGCTTTCCTCTATTTGCACATACATCTCCTACTGGTTGACCTCAGTACAGAAAAAATGCAGATTTAAGCCCCCAAATTACACTGATTACAGAATATTCATATAATGAAATTTTAATAATACATTTACTGAATGTAAATTCTGAAGCTATAAGTAGGATGCTTGTGTTCTATGATCTGTGTTCCAGCTTTATCTACAGGGGTGAGTTTCGCCTTGTGGATGGAATCTTGATTATACAGCTCCACACAGCTGTGAGATGAGAATTATATAATTAATGGTGAGCACTCACATCCTAACTTGTAGTCATGGATGCACACCCGCCATGCAGTAATGGGAGTGAATTTTCTCTTAGCATGCACGTATGGGCTAATGTGGAGCACACTGTGAATTTTTGTCTTCCCATTGGCTGTAAGAAAAGGAGTGTGGAAAAAAAGTGATGCTTTTATTGCAATTTTTGCTAGCACTAGTCTTCATCTGCCTTCTTAATTAGTCCTGCTGTGTGGTTGAGACTCCACATAGGCTGTCATGCCACGGTGAAGACCTATATATTATAAAATAACAATTATATTATTTAGCCTCACACATTCTTGCATGAATGACTGGTTCTGTCTTGCATGCTGCAAGCATTTGTATTTGGCAAATATGTGGCTGCTGTTTTTAATGACTGAAACTTACTTGTTTCAGTAGGGTTGGTCTGTTCTCTTTTCCAGTCCCTCCAGGTGACACAGCCATGAGTGGAATAACAAAGGTGAAAGGGGACCAGTGGCTGAACTCAAATAATTTTTATAATGATCCTTTTATATATCATATACTTTCAGGATTCAAGTTCCCGGTGTGTGTGTGTGAGGAACTATTAAAAAACTGAATTAAATTATTGAAACTGGGGCTTTATTTCTAAAGTTCATCCTGACAGGGTTATTAGGCATGCTTTTCTGGATATGTCCTCTGAACTCCATCTCTTCCAGTGGTCTCAAATATGAGTGAGATATCTAAACATTACTATTATTTCTGATTTTCACCTACCACATTTTTGGCACCGAAATTAATAATTTATGGGTCCGTTTTTGCCATTGAGGGCAGAGATTTTCTTTTTTATCTGGCATATTGTGGTATGTAATTTCAGACTCACACAGTCTCGTACTCATTGTTAAAATATTATTGTCCAGCCGCTGAACAAATCTCTTCCATGAACTTTGGCATTCAGCTTCTAACAGCATGAGAGGATTCTCACAATTGAGTAGACTGTGAACAGCCACTAAAGAATTATACACATCAAGAATTCATAAAGCTATGCAATAAAGTTTATCAGAAACTCACGGTTAACACTGTTTTATCAAAACTGGCTAAAGATTTCAATATGAGCAATATTCTTATGGCATCAGTGAAGTCTTTTACTGGTTTCAGGAAGTCAGGTTTAGTCCATGTGACTGTCATTGACATGTATCTATGTACATTAGCACAGGATTTGTGTTTTGATTTTAAATTACCTTTTCCCCCACTAGGAGAAAGCAATGTCGAAACTAAAACATCACAAATCATCTTCCTAAAACCCAAAGAGAGAGAAAAGAGAGGGAGCTCCAGTTCATGTACGTAGCAACCATGCACTGAGAGTATCTGCTTCAGAGTATTATAGGTTTCTGTCCTTTTTCATTTCTCTTTAAACTATTCATTAATTTTCTTATTCTCCAGATTCCTTGGGATTATGTGTGAAGCTCTGTTTTATTGCATCTGTAACAGTAGACTACAAAGGGGTGAAGGTTGCCAATTCAATGTTAAATATCATCTTGGGTTACATATATTCTTCCCTGGTTCTGCTCCCAAATCTACACTTTCCTCTGTGCTTTTCAAGCTATCCAATTTACATTACTTTTTTTTACAACATGCCGTCCATCTACCAGAAATGAGGTACTAATGTGACGTAAAAGAGAAGATTTAATCAAATCATCAAGATGTACACAAGTTTAAACTGCTAAATCATGGGTTCTTGTGTCGTATTATATTATATATTAATTATATATTCTATATTCTATATTTTATATTCTATATTCTATATTATATATTATATATATATTATGTAGTATATATATTATAGTGCTGCAATGGAGGGCTACAAGCTCTTCAGAAGGGATAGGCAAGGAAGGAGAGGCGGTGGGGTGGCCCTGTATGTTAGGGAGTGTTTTGACTGT
>WAAD01004358.1:132163-143788 GCA_013389945.1 Fregata magnificens
TCCATTTTCTAGGGAAGTTAGATTTTACTTGGTTACTAACAATACAAAGAGAAGGAAAACTTTGTAATAGAGAGTAAATTTCCCTCTTGGTCTTTCCTATTTATAATTTGCACTATATCCTTTCCTACCACCTTCTGGGGTTTGGGTTTGGGTTTTTTTTATTATATTTATGGTGATTAATTCAGGTAATTCTTCATTATTAGAATTTATATTCCTAATCAAGTTGTGCATTGTAATTCTTTTATCATTCTTGTTTTCAATTTTACCAACCTAGTCTCTTTTTTAAATATGCATTTTGCTTTGTCCTCAACAATGCCTGAGTGATGATTTTTCCCACTTCTTAGGAATAAGCAGAAAATATTATCTCCAGTAAAAAAGGAAACTGAAAATCCAGGAAAGGATGGATGTTGTATTTTTTTTTACATAATTTTTTTCTTATATTTTCACATAAATATTTTCGCTTGATGATAGTATAAAGTGGTAAGAAACAAGGAAAATAACACTCTTCGTATTATCTCATGGAGTGCTTTCAGTGTCAGACAGACAGTGATAGAATCATAATGGGAACAATACTGGGTGGCGTTGGTGGAAATATGAACAGATATGGATAATTAATTGTAATAGCAGTAACACAATTACTTTCAGCCTACTTAGTTGTTGCAAATATGGCCCAACATTTACGTTCTTTGCTGCTGCTGAAAACTTTAAATGATATTCTGTACAATACATTAAGAAAGCTATAGTTCATTAAGCTGCTTTGCCTTCACTCATGTTGAGATATCAGCAGAGTTCACTCTGAAAAACTTTGAGCCAAAATTATGAAATAATTTCACAACATCATGTAGGTTTCTTTGAATCCTAGAAGTAGGGAACTGTGTCTAAAGTTATGGTACTATTACAACAGCTTAATTTTCATATGGCTCATTCATGCAGCAGTAAAGCAATGGTGGAATGTTTAAAAAGAAAAGCTCTGGGGAAAAACATATATCAATTTTAAGAAAGATCCATTTGAACTAGACAATCTGTACTACATTAAATCAATCCAGTGTGCACTCAGAAATGATCACCAGCTACAAATGGCTTTGCCAAAAAAATTTTATCCTCTCCCCTACTTCTTGGACAAAGAGTTTGAGAACACCACAGCTCCATCTTGTTCTACCTCAATAAGGTATCATATAATACAGTACTAAAGCTGTTTGCAGTGACCTAGCTGAAGTTCCCCGAAGAACCCTGGGAGAACAGTACTCATGCTGTTGCATACCTTGTAGTACCTTTGAGCACATTTAACTACAGGACTTTATTAACATATTGAAGGAGCTGGTGAATTGAAAAAAATGTACTGACATAAATCTGTACCATAATCTTCCTTTCAGAATAACAAAGAGGGTCATGAGCAATTGTACCTTAGTGTCTTGATGTGTTTATTAGGTTCTCTTTCTGCAACTGTAAAATTATTAGAAGGAACTATGAGATATCACCACCATAGAGGAAAATCATTTGAATGCATGCAATGATAGATATTCCTTATGTTATATGCCAATGAAACTATTTCCCTGTTGTAATAGAGAGCCTGTTTGAAGCAGCTGTCCAAAGATGAATCAAGATAAACCAGAAATGAAATTAATAAGAAGGAGGAAATATTACAAAGGATTAGAAAAATTTATAATATGTCCTTCAATACAGGAAGTCTTCTTTCTATTATCAAGAACACCCTTAACCTTGAGGGCATCCATTTTTGTCTCTGGTTTCTGTTGTGCTTGCTTTATCTAGCAACTGGCCAAAGGGCTTTGCCTTGGTTACGTTAACTACTGGTGAATTGTGGGCTTGGTAGTTGTGTAAAGGATGATGATAGCTGGAGAATTGCAGCTGGATCAAGATGTGGCAGTCCACCTGCTAAGCAACAAAAAAGAACAAGAGTGCATCAACTAAGTGCGTGCTTCATTCTCTGCAGTGGTTTCATAATTAATCTCAATCAAGATGAACCTCCAAAGGTTTCAGAACTGGAATTTCCTTGTAGCTGTAAAAAAAACAGTGGAAGGAGTAAGATTTCCTAACTTTAAAAGAATCAGTGGGCAATAATGTCCAAGACTGTATCTGAATTCTGTAATATTGCAGAGGAAGGTCATGTAGTAATGCTTGGACTGAAATTTAAACAGCCTATGATTTGGAAATACTTGCATGTAATGCTTCCATACTGGGACTGATTTAAAAAAACTTGACACTAACAATGTTAAAGTTCAGAATGAGTTGATTTCACTAGATTTTTAAATATCATTACTTAAATAATGCATGTGCAATAATAATTTAAATTTTCTCTATGGATCATTCTACTAGGTTAAAACTAAAATAACTTGTCAATATATATGGTATTCATACATGTCATGAAGAATTCTTTTAACTGTTATTGTCCATTCTGACAATGAAACCAAAATCAAGTCTAAAAATACTGCAAATTGTTTTTCTTATTATGGGACTTCTCCTTCTCAATATATTCTAGTTCTTTCTTTACTATATTTAAGGCAAAAGCAATAAAAAGCAATTGTTTTCATGAAAGATGTGACATACACATTCCTTCAAAATTGTATTCATGAAAACAATGCCCAGGAGATGGTTTTAAAAGCTACTATCATTACATAATTTCAAGAAACACACATCCTCAGTTTGACTTAAATCCTGTACAGCTTGCAGATATTTACTTGATTTAACTTTACTGCTAATATGCTTAAATGAGGTGTGTGTATGTGTGTGCATGTGTATTTGCTACTAATGAACAGGGACTTTTCTACTGCAACACTTGATTATAGAGAGCAATTATGCAAAGAGCATATGAGAAATATTTTATATTTTTAGTGTGAATATACAGTAAACTGAAGGGAAAACAATTTCCCTGTGCTTGGTTCTGAATTGCTATATTTTGAGGGATTCCCAAAATAGATAAATGGACAAATTATGAAGGAAGAAGTGGCAAAGGAAGATTTGAAGGTAAGAATGTTATTTATTTGTATCTGGGACTAGGCACTGTCTTTTCTCCAGATAAATCTGTAGCACATTACAAAGGACTAGCCTTTTGAAGAATCTATGGATTTAGATAGATGTCTGACACAATTTTAAAAATTGCCTGAATATTTGACTCCCACTGATTTTAATTGGAGCAGGTGCCTGAATTTCTTTTGAGAATCCTGTACATTGCATACCAGCGCTTTTAAATGCTCTTTAAAATCTATCACTGGATAAAGAATTTTGCATACCTTTCTTCATATGAGAAAATGATGAGAGTAGGTACTATATATGTACATTCATCTTTTCAGAGCTAGGTCCTAGATGTTCATGTACAGTACATTTAATTGAGACAATATAAAATCTGCATTGAAATTCAATAGATACACATTTGATCCATAGCTCTTAGTAGATGAGCTGAGAGATTTCCTTTGTACGTTACTCTGTTAGTTGATCAGACAGAAAATAAACAGGAAAAGACATCTTTGTTATCTAATATGACACAAATTTTAGCAGCCATTATGAAAAATTAGCTGAAATGTTATAATGTTTTATAATAAATAATTACAAAGTCTTCAGTTCTGGCCAGATCCTATTTGGTCAAGTTAGGGAATAAATAGCATTAAGATTTGGATTCCTCTTACTAAATGCAAACACCTACAGTATTGACATCTGTGCTTGACTTAGCGTCCATACACTGCCTTTAAAATCAGTAGACATATGAACAAAACATCTTACTAGAACTGAGGCCGTAATTCATTTAATCCTGAATAGACTTCGAAAAAAGACTGTAGAATATTTCTGCCTATTTCTCTCCACTGACTACAAAGGGACATTCATGTGACAAGGGTAGAAAAAGGGGTAGAAATGATATCTGACTGCATCCCCTGACAGCAGTGGGCTACATTGCCCTAAAATAAATCTGTGACATGCATAATTAGCAGTGCTTCATGGAAGCTGCCATTTTACTATTTCTTTGCCTTCTTGGTGCATACAACTTCCAGGGTAAAACTGGACTGGACTGTTTTATTTTCACAATTTACATATAGAAAATCCTGGTAACTGAGTTTCAGGTGATGTGAGAAAGAACTCAGTTTATTATTTTTTTTTTAGGAATGAAGGAGAATTTAGAACTAAGGAGAATTTATTATGGTATTATATTTCAGAGACTTCTTTTATAAAAACAAACACTAACATTTGGGCCTGAAGTACTGTGTTTGGNCAGTCAATTACTTCAAGAACTGCTGGAGAGTTTCACTTCTGAAGAATTAACTTTTTGGCTACCAAAGCTCTCAAAAGTGACAAATTGCCTGGCATGTAGCTTGAAATATCATGTGGGAAAGTGAAATTTAGCGCAATTTATGATTTCCTCCCTGGAAAGAATTGATTTTATTTCATTGCCGTAGAAGCTGAACTGAACACTGTATGTTCCAGGTTCAGCATCCACCATGTGGTCTTGTTATTAGCTCAGGACTAGCATCAGATACTCTCACTGGAGCTTGAAGATTATGTTTTTGTGGATTAGCTCTACCTTTCCATTGGTTCTAGATTAGACAGATAAAGGATAGCTCTTTTATGTCGTTCCCCTGGGGTTCCTAATGCGATTAATGAAGACAGGTGCTTCAGACTTTGCTTCTTGAGGGCAGGAGCAAAGTCCTCTCGGGTGTTTGCAGGTACTTCCTATAGTATTGATAGATATTCCAAACACAGTAGTAATCAAGAAACAAACATATTAAATTACTCAGTTTAGTTAATCGCTAAATATCCTAACATAAATAGTGCCTGCAAAAAATAAAATCCCAAATCTGGGAAAAACAAACTCAACCAGTCAAACAATGTGCAGAATTAAGCAATTGGTGTTTAACTTTTTAAACACATCCATTATGACAGGTTTTTGACTATACAGCAGCCCTCTCTGAAATAGAAATATTATAGACTGACTTCTCTCATGTGTTATCTCCCGTGTTATCTCCCACCAACATCTATATGCACCATGTTCAGAAACAGACTTGATGATGGTGATGGTGATGATGATAGGATGGTATTTGGAAATAATTCTATCAAATGCTGTCTGAAAAAATTGCCCCCATTTTGTACATACAGTTGGCATTTTCATAAATGAAACAAACACCTGCATGCACAAGCAGTCCTAGCTCATATAAATGCAAAGTTTATGAGTTTGGACATCTGTGTTTGCTAACAGTTGTCACCATAATTTAGAGGGTCTTGGGAAGCGAAGGGTTATGGAATTAATCTTGACATATATTTCTGAAGATGAGTTTTTGTATGTAGGCTGTCTGCTATATGTCAGTGTGTGTGTGTGTATTTTATTAAAATGTACAATATATTAAGGCATAAACTATTATATTTTATACATGAATGTTATTTTTCTATTTGTACAGGTCCAAATTCAGGAAGACATTTAAATAGTTATCTATCATCCCTTCAATTGCTTCAGTTGCATACATTAAATCATTTTCCAAAACAAGGGTACTTTTCTGAATCAGGAGCAGAAAGATACTGTTTTAGCTGTGCAGTTATTTCTTTTTATCAGTTGATACAATAAAGCATGCATATTTCCCTAAGGTCACACAAATGTTATTCTATAAAATCCAGTGATTTCATTGACTGGTTAATTGATTTTCAGGGGAGAATCAAGAAATGACCGTCTCATTAGCAAGCAGAGCTTAGCAGCCAGGATCCGCTGGTTTGGCCAGAGGGACAGCAAAACACACAGATGGAAGAATAAAAAACAAGCAAACAGAAAATATTGTAGCCAAAGGCTCCAGTCATTGTTCAAACTTCTCCAACCTGTACTTTAAGTTATTTTTAATCTCACCTCTTTTCATTTACAGTGGCAGGTAAAGCAAATATATAAAATGATACCTTGGTGGGAGAACAGGTTGTTTTGTTTATTAAGTCAAAGTGAAATGTTGATTTACACTAGGAACATAAAGAAAGCAAAGGGGAGATGATTACAGCTTCACTTTGGCTGCTCACATTCTAATAATCTTCTACATGTAATGAGACTGGGGAATGGAGAAGCCTTTTCCTGACAATGCTGGCAGCAGGATAACTTCTACACGCTATTGATTTTTCTTCATTGATTGTAATCTTCCTCTTCCTGAGCGTCTGTCTTTGCTGCTCTGACATATTGAACACTGAATAGTCCCTGAGTAATTCTTGAACAGTTTGGGATCATTTTTATTTTCACAGGACAGTTGAGACCAATGGAGTGATTTATGTGTACTTTGGAAGGCAAAACAAAACAGTACTGCTCCGGGAATAAATATGGACACAAAGATTTTTTTTTTTTAAAAAACATCCCCCCTCTTCCCTCCTCTCCAACCCCCCTTTACTTCCACACTCCAATAATTTCATAAGTATCTGCCAAATCATGTAGAGGAGAACAGTAAAGCATAAACAGCTCTCACAGCTGTGATTTCAGCCATGATTGATGATGAAATACCACTGGAAGGATAGCAGGAAAATGAATATTTATTAATGATATAAAGTGCTGCTGGTTTAAAATCCAAAGAGATCCATCATTTTATGTCCATGGGATGTATGCATTGAAAGCGGAATATTCAATAAAAGGAGCCAAATACCTTAGTCAAAACATAAGTAATTCCAGTGGGCTGCTGACTGAATTCCTTTCTTAAAGTGAGCTAACCATAGTGGTTTTCATAAAGATTTTATTCCCACTTTAGCTACCATTAAGATTACATGAACAGTAGATCATGTAGACCTAGCCTAGAAAAAAATTGCAGTAGCAATAGCTTTAGTATATTATAAAAACACATAGCTATGCACAACTATCATCCATATAATACTAACATGCAATTTACAATCATTTTCTGCAGAGGTAAAGACTCCACAATTGTTTGATGTGTAGCAGTTGGCTTTTTCTGCCATGACTTCATTAGCTTTTATTTTATGGAGCTGATAGGTCAGATAACCTGTACCACACCGCTACAGGCAGCTTTGCATATTTTTTATTCACAGCAGAATTTTGCTCCGAATGATCCTAGTCTTTCACAAGTTAAGTAAGACAATTTCTGGCTTATCTGATATGCAAAAGAGATTTTCATTTCATTTTGTTTTGCAAAAGAAAAAAAATTACAAAAAAATCCATGTGTCTTTCTCTTTTGAATGTAGGCCTGATTAGGAAGTATTGTCCTATGTTGATCTTTTTTTTTCCTCTGATGTTTTTGCAGCCTGTTATATGGGATGAGCTTGTTCAGACAATAAAAAATGTAGCCGCTGTGTTGACAGCAAAGGAGAAATTGACTGATGGAATTCAGCTGCATAATTTAACATACGGCTTTCAAGTCAGGCTGGAAGTTCCAGAATGTTAAACTTTGGCTAATGGATAGTGCTGAGAAAGGCAGGGTTCAGAGGAAGTCTAAAAATGGATCAAAAGCATACTCATGGCTAAAAATGCAAACAAAATATGTATTTACTTTAATTTGGGGAAAAAAAAGAAAAAAAAAAAGGCAAGCATCTAATTGATACTGCTGGCATTTAGACAGTAAGAAAAAATGCACACACTCTACCCAGCAAGAGGAGAATTGTTACATCGTATAAAATTAAGAGCAAGCACTGGACAGCAAGTGATCTCTCCCCTTTTATCAACATCACCCTTGCTCAAACTCAACAAAGCTTCACCAGAGCAGTGGGTTCAGCCCTCAGTGGAAAACCATTTTCATTTCTCACTGTATTTATTATTGTGTTACCTGGGCTTTACAGTTGCCTAAGCAATGAGCCCAAAGGACAAGGGCAGGGAGTGGGGCAAAGAGAAAGGAGAAGGGGAGAGAGCTTTGGTAGCTAAATCCCCGGAGAATCAGATGATGTCTCTTGCTGCTCAGTACGAGGCTTAGCAGCTCCCACTGCCAAGATTTGTGAGGGAAGGGCTGGTGCCCCTTTCTGGATCACAGCTGGAGAAAGAGTGCGGAAGTCAGGCATGTTTAAATAGATCTGCTATTTAATGACTTTTTGCCATATAGTCTCATTTCAAAAAAGGATTTAGGAGTTAAAAGGTTAAAAAGAATAAATTATTGTAGCACAACAAATCATTGTAAAAGCAAATGAGCTGTACACAGCTTTGCTTGACCTGAATGCTGAGCCAGCATTTTGCCATCGTTGCCTTCCCAAGGTATTCCCAGTAGCTGCAGTGTGCAGGGAAGGTTAGAAGTATCTTTTCTGAAAAACAGCCACTCCTGGGTGAAATACAGTAAAAAGTTAGCACTCATTTTGGGAAGAATAATGACAGTGATCTATGTTGTCATGTAAGGAGATCAGAACATTTCCTCCGGGCAAGCAAACATATTGCCAGCGTAGGTGAACTGAAAGACACAGAAATCAACTAATACTCATAATGACAAGGGTTTGGATTAATTTTGTCTAATGCTAGGGATGGGATTCATATTCTTCTTGAAACACCAGTCTCAGTTCTACCTATATGGGCATCTGCTGCCATTTGAAATGCCCTAGAGTATCCTTTCTGCTTTCCTGCTGCTTATCTGGATGGATATACATCCTTTGGCAGCCCTAGTGGCTCTAGATGTGCAGGTGGGTCTCTTAGAGGTAGCTTCATCAGGTAGCTACAGACCCCAGGGGCATTCCCCCTTCCTGGCCTGAGAGTTGCAAGGCTGCTGCAGTTCCACATCCCCAGGTCAGGTTAGTAGAGAAGCACATGCACATACAAATACACAAAATATAAACAGAACTGGCCACACACGACAGCACAGAGAGGAAAGAGAGCATGTACTGCCACCTGCATAATCACACTCAACACTCACATATGCATGAGCAGCAGAGGTGCCCCATCCTGCTCCTCTTCTTCAGCCGATCAGGGCTGAAGTCTGCTGGTGGGATATAGACACACACAATGTGGGTGTCTCCAGAAGCTGGCCTCAGACATTCAGCCTACCCAGCAGCTGGTTCCCAAACCCCAATGCCCTCCAGTTGCTCATACTTGAACTGAACCCTCAAGGCCATGAGGTTCATGGTCAAGAGCAGGGCCTGGTCAGACCGGTGTACTGAAACCCAACCCCCTTTGTCTCCTGTTTTCCAACACTTGTTCTTCTCTGACACCCCTTGATCTCTCCCTTGCCTACCTTTGGTCCTTCTGCTATATGTCCTATAATAGGTTTTGCACCGCCACAGCCCCTTAAGCACCCCACAATACTTTCTACACAAACCAAAATTCCTCTTCCCCTGCCTCCCATACTCAATCCTGTACTCCTGTAGACAACATCGCTTTTAATATGCAAAGCGCTCAGGGGGAGATGATGTCTCCCATGAGCCATCTTGGTGGGGTTCAGACCAGGGACAACAAATGGAGTCAAGAATGATGACACAGCTAAATTTTAGGCCTTTAAAGGTAGATAAACCAAATCCCACCGAAGGAGTCAATTGTACACTGGGGACAGAAACACAGGACTGTATTGGGTCTAGCTGGGATGGAGTAAACTTTCCCCATCGCAGCTGTCAGTGCTGGGCTTTGTATTTGCAGCTAGAACGGTGCTGATAACACACCAATGCTTTGGCTGCTGCTGAGCAGTGCTTGCACAGCATCAAGGCTGTCTCTCCAGCATCCCTCCACCCATCCCCAACAAAGCCAGTAGGCTGGAGGTGGGCAAGAGTTTGGGAGGGGACATAGCCAGGATAGTGGACCCAAACCGAGCAAAGGGATATTCCATACCGTATGACGTCATGCCCAGCAACAAAAGCTAAGAGGGAAGGGGAGCGGGGACATTTGTTATTAAGGTGTTTACCTTCTGAAGCAACTACTACACCTATTGAGGCCCTGCTTCCCAGGAACTGGTTGTACATCACCTGCTGATGGGAAGTAGAGAATAAGTTTTTTCGTTTTCCTTTGCTTCCATGTATGGCCCTTGCTTTTCTTTATTAAACTTCTTTTACCTTGACCCACAAGTTTTTAATCTTATTTTCTCCCCCTGTCCCACTGAGGACAGGGAGTGAGAAAGCACCTGGCACCTGGTGCCTGGGCACCTGGCAGCCAGCCAAGGTCAACCCACCACAAGGACAAACTATCTTTGTCCAAGTCACGTGATATGACACAGAATTATTTGACATCTGAGGAAAGACTGTCACCAGTGTCTCTGGACTTTGGATCATGCATTGTCTTGACAATATAAGGTCAAAGAAAGAAAGAAAGAAGGGCTTAGTACCAGAAATGCAATGCCTAACTTCAAAGGACTTACTTTGGCACATATCTGAGTATTCAGTCGGGTTGAATCAAATTCAACTTCTTGCATCGCTCTGCAGCTGTCTAACCCTGGAAGTATCTAAAGTCACAAAGGAGTCTCCCTGGTCAGCCAGAATTTCCTTCAGTTCCCTCATTGAATGGTAATTTGGAAAATCTGTTGAGCCCCACCACTATGTGCATCTCAGCTGAGGAACATGGGGAGCTTGTGCAGAATGCATGAACTCAGGAAAAGGAAACAGTCATGAGTCTGGTTTTATAGGCATGTGTCTCGGGTTTGTTTAGCTGGTGAGACATTGGTGTGGATCCTTGTGTATTTACAGCTACATACGTAAGGAAGTTTAAGTCCCTCAAATTCTCCTATCTTAACTGTCTCCCCAACATGTCCAGACTAGTTTGCTGCCCTTCCAGTCTTGAAAACTCTTGCATTCTTGTCTGCAGACTTCAGCAGGTAAGACGAAAAGAGTTCCAGTCATTGTACTCTCAGGGACAGATAATAATTTCCTGTCAGCATATTCTTAAGAGAGCAAAGTTATTAAAAAAGAGGCAAGAAGGGTATAGACACCTATACAGCATGTACACCTGCAAGAGTGCCCCTTTCAAGTACCCTCTCATGCACCTGCAAAAAAGTGGCTGAAACTCCTTATTGACATAGACAAGGCCTTCAAAAGGACCAGAGGGGTAAATGTTTCAAGGCATTTCAGCATTTTCAGAAATTTAAAAGAAAGGGAGATGGGCAGTTGATCTGTAAGGGAAATGGATGCTCTAGAGGCTAAAGATCTGCAGTGGGAAATCAGAATGCTAAAGTAATTTTTAGCCTGTGCAAAAGATATGCAGCTAACTTGGGATAACTTGCTTTGCTACACCTATATTTTCCCATCTATTAAAGCAACTATAGTAGAAGTATAGTAGAAGAAGGAAAAAAGGAGAGTTTACCGCTCTTGGAAGAAGAGGCAGGCAACTCAAGAAGAGTACAGGGAGCTCGTTAGGTCGTGCAGAGAGGAAATTAGGAAGGCAAAAGCCCAGCTAGAGCTCAATCTGGCCACTGCTGTAAGAGATAATAAAAAATGTTTTTTCAAATACATGAACAGCAAAAAGAGATCCAGGGAGAATCTCCATCCTCTGGTGCATGTGGGGGGGAACATCATCACCAAGGACGACGAAAAGGCTGAGGCACTTAATGCCTTCTTTGCCTCAGTCTTTAATAGTAAGACCAGTTATCCCCAGGGTATTCAGCCCCCTGAGGTGGAAGACAGGGACCGAGAGCAGAAGAAACCCCCCACAGTCCAGTAGGAAGCAGTCAGTGACCTGCTGCGCCACCTGGACGCTCACAAGTCTATGGGGCCGGATGGGATCCACCCGAGAGTGCTGAGGGAGCTGGCGGAGGAGCTTGCCAA
>WAAD01004359.1:2122-33207 GCA_013389945.1 Fregata magnificens
GTTCTCAGCTCACCAACTCCTTTCATAATTGGCGTACATTCTGTCTTTCGTAATGACATTCATGAGCTTGTAAGTATGTCTACCCAGCATATTCATAGTGACGATGTCATTTGTGATGTTTAGTTGGAGAGATTTTCCATGCTTCAGAGATGTTTATATGAATAATACATATACTTTTAAAATATTACTGTAGAAGGCAAAGCAAGATAATCAGGAAGAAAAAAAAGAAAAAGCGTCAATTCTTTTGTAAATACATTGAGACTATAAAGTAGAGGAGAGAAACAATTTGATTCTAGTGCAGGATGGGAAGGAATGGATCAATTTCCAGCATTGTCATGTATTTGTCATGAGTTTGAACAATTCACTTACAATTTTCAAATGTATCCTCAATTATTTTATTTTATCCTTACTTTTTAAGCACGTGCTTGGAGAAACTGAACCAGGGTTACAGAGATACCTAGAAACATGTAATTTTACTTACAGTTGTCCTCACTGTGTCCTTTTGCAAACAGCCTATTAGGTCACTGAACATGGACCTGGACCTGGACCATCCAGAAACAGAAGTAACTTTTGAAAGTTTGGCCTAATTTCTCTTTCTTTAGTTTACACTTGTTTTTCACAGCTAGATTCAGTACTATGAAGTATTTGGAGTATTTCCTTTATCAAAAGCATTCTATACATTAAAATTAATACTGTTTTGATTTATTTGTTTTAACTTATATGCAGATCATGAAATTTGAACTGTTGTGTTTTTAAACTATGCTCACAGTATACATTACTGATAATATTTTTGTTTGTTCCTTACAGTTAGATGTAATCATAGCAGACCTGGATGGAGGCACAATTAAAATTCCTGAATGTATTCATCTTTCTCAGCTGCCAGAGCCACTGCTACATCAGACTCAAATGGCGCTTTCTCTAGTATGTTTTGATACAAACCCCATTTTCTATCCTCTCACCTATTTTTAAAGAATGAAAAATGAATTTCAGTATTAAATCGCTTTCAAACACATTGGAAATGTGAGATTTAAACCTATGATTCCTGCCAACATTCCTGTTTTTAGAAGAATTTATTATCTGAAATTAGAGTTAATATCATCATTAATTTACTACTAAAATTGGTTTTTACTATTCAAGAGGAAGTTAGTGATTTTGCCTTCCTAATAATGATTTTTTAATAGTTCAACCTCAGTGTTTGAGCAGTGTTGTTACTATTCATTTTAGCTTCTTTTCTGTTTTCATAAATTCATTTCAACTGTACATTGTCTTGAAGTTTAACAAATGAATAACCAATTAGTCTTAAAGTTTATTTATATGATGCCCCTGTATCAATATTCAAGAATGATTGGTTCTATATTAGTGAATCACCAAAAAGAGTAGTGCCGTTTGTCTTTTTACTATCATTGTCATAAGTTAGAAAACACCTTATTTGGAGGCTTCTGAACAAATCTTATCTTCAAGAGAAGAATTTTCTGTCTGTTAATCTGTTTCAGATGAATCAACTCTAAAATCCCTAACTGTATTGATTAGCTTCATTGACTGTAATAGGAGTTTTTGATAACTAGGTCACTTATAGAAACCTGAAGCTGAGAAATTAATTCCACCTTTATTTCCATACAGTCTTCATAATTTAACTCAATCTATCATTTGAGGTACTTAATATGAGTAAATATTAATTTGAGAAAGAAGAAAAAAATAATTTATCCTTTCCTCAGCAAAATGAGGGAAAAAATTTTGTTTAAAAAATTCTCTAGGTATTGCATCCTGATTTGGAAACAGCAGATTATGCATTCCCTCCCCCACGAACAGCTTTATCACACTCAAAAATGCTGGTAAGATTTCTGTGTTACGTCTGACTTTCTTAAGTAGAAAACTGTTGAAATTTTAGACTAGCTTTCTTTTAAGAATTTCTACTTTGTGTTTTCTTTTCCATATCCATATCCTTTATAGTATTATTAGTGGAGCAGAGAAATGCATTCTGCCCTCTAATAGCATTCTAATGGGTTATAAGTTTTTATAAGCATATTTGTATTAATATGGAAGCACCTTATTTTCTTTTAATATTGCTGTCTATTAAGTTAAATCTGTGCCTTCTCTGTTTTGTAGACCAGTAAAACTGCAGAATTTTACACAAGTGGACAAACTGGTCTCTTTGTGTGTGTGTGTGTGTGTGTGTGTGTGTGTGTGTATATGTAAATGTTAAAATTAAGTTCTCTAACAGACACCTCACCCCACCCCCCCAAGAAAAAGAAGTTCAGAGACATTAAAATGTCATTCAAGATCTAGATTTTAGAGTAAATATGAGTAAAGATAAAAGCGGTAGCTGTGTCAGCAAAACATAAGTCACTGGTTTTACAATAATAATGATAATTATTATGCATTGTATGCTTGGACATATTGGGAAAGGAGTTGTATGTTTTTGAACATTGGATTTGGCTTTAATGAACCTCAACCTGAATGAAACAGTATGTAATTGTCTATACTAAAAAAAGTCTGTAGAAAGTTTTCTACTAAAATCTAGTTAATTTAGATTAAAAGTAATTGTGAAGCCATGATAACTTAACAACTTGGTAAAGCTGCTGGTTTTAGCTTGTAGGAGTGTCTAGAATTGAACATGAGTTGGTAGTCCAAACTAAAATCTAAAAGCCAATTCAATTTAAGAACTCACCTTGGGTTTTTTGTATAGGTGTATTCAAAAACGTAAAACTCTGAAGTGACACAATATATTTGTTGTTCTTATTTCTTGCTTTAAGATTTTTTTTTCATTGCTGAAGACAAAAAAAATTCATCCAGATTTCATTTAAACTAATGGCAAAATTCAGCTAGAGATCTCACTTTGAATGGTGAAGTTATAAATTAATATAATTTTGTATCAAAATAGAATTTTGTTAGGTCTGAAAGAAACGACTATGTTTTCAAGTAGTCCAAAAAGTCAGGGTATAAATGTACCTGTTAAAATCCTAGAGAGCAGCCTGGACACAAAGAAAATGAGAATATCTCGCAGTAAAGTGAGTTCTTACAAAATTAAGTTAAAAATAGAATAACACTGGTTATGTTCCACAGAGGAATAAACAGACACTAGAAAAATATTCCAATAGGACAGCTTTATGGAATCTTGTATATACCTAAACTTATTTCTTTAAAAAATCATTACAAGCTTTAATTTCTTTAGGTTGTATTTCCTTGTTGATTAGCTGATCAGCTGTTTACCTGATTCGTTAATCTAATATTCTTTGCTGCTTGTAACTTTTAAAGTTAGAGTTTGTTTTAAAAGTCCTTTGAGACACCATAAAACCTGAGGTCATAAAACAACTTTTAGGACCTCAGGTTTTAGACATGGCAGCAGTCTGAGTAGGTACCTGAGCTAAGATAAAATAACGTGGGCAGCACAGGATTTGATCCCAGTCTTTAGTTGTATCTGGGCCAGCTGAAGATGTCACTTCCCCAAGTCTGCCCGCAACTGTTCACATCATTTCCATTAACTCATAGATGTTTATGTAAGCACTCCCTTACTCATTTAAATCAAAATAAACCAGGAGTTTAAAGATCTACTGTTTTAAACTTTTTAAACTAACTCTGGCTCATTTTGGTTGCCAGTGAAGGCATGAGTTGGAAGAGTCCTAGACAAATAGCTGAGCATACTTAGAGCAGTCTCTTCAGCTGGCAGAGCCACAGTGGATGACTATGGTGATGCCTGTGATGCTCTGAGCCTGGTTCCCTGTCGTGGTTTAACCTCAGTTGGCAACTAAGTACCACACAGCCGCTCGCTGATCCTCCCCCCAGCACTGGTGGGATGGGGGAGAGAATCGGGGGAAAAAAAAAGTAAAACCTGTGGGTTGAGATAAAGACAGTTTAATAGGACAGCAAAGGAAGAGAAAATAATAATGATAAAAGAATATACAAAACAAGTGATGCACAATGCAATTGCTCACCACCTGCTGACCGATGCCCAGCCCGACCCTGAGCAGCGATCGCTGCCCCCTGGCCAACTCCCCCCCCAGCTGATATACTGAGCATGACATCATATGGTATGGAATATTCCTTTGGAAAGTTTGGGTCAGCTGTCCTGGCTGTGCTCCCTCCCAGCTTCTTGTACACCTGGCAGAGCATGGGAAGCTGAAAAGTCCTTGACTAGTATAAATACGACTTAGCAACAACTAAAACATCAGTGTGTTATCAACATTATTCTCATCCTAAATCCAAAACACAGCACTATACCAGCTACTAGGAAGAAAATTAACTCTGTCCCAATTGAAACCAGGACATTCCGCCAGCAGCAGCAATGCCAGCTTAGGCTCCTGTGGTTCCCTGCCGCCCCTGCCCACTCCAATGGCACTGCTTGTGTAGTGCTGCAGAGCCATATTTATTTTAGGGAATAAATCCAGGCTAAAATACCCTCTTTCCTTTATTTAGCATCAGTTTTCTCTCATGGCAGTTCCTTCATGTGGTTCATCACATGACCACCCCAACAGTTACACTTGCATTGACCAGGGGCTGTTGTGCAGGTCTAGAAAAGAGCAGTAGGAGTAAAGGGGTGAATATGTACTAAATCTATCATTGCCATCTGAGGACAGGTCAGTGAAACTGTAGCCTCATATAAGATAACTTCATATGTGTACAGGTATCTCCACTTCATATGCTACACTGCTGCATTGTCTGATGAATTTGTAGGCGTTTCCCAGATAGCTTTATACAAGGTGTGGAAAAGTTTAGAACACGAAAATGTTTTGACAGCATATTCAATTACTGCTTACAGGATAAAGAAGTGCGAGCAATCTTCCTTAGGCTATTTGCACAACTTTTCCAAGGATACCGGTCATGCCTTCAGCTGATCAGAATTCATGCTGAACCAGTAATTCATTTCCATAAGGTAAAAGAGAAGCAGTTTTGTATATTTAGTTAGTATTTGGTTGTGTCATGTTATTCCCACAAGCTTGCCTTTTGTACAAGTGTTAAAGTTTAAAAAAAAAAAAAAAAAATCTACATGTGATAAGCATATCATTTTGACATAGCACTATATCAATGCATTTTAGCGGGACTAATTGCAGGGACAGTGATGAAATGTGAAACAAAGTTAACATTAAAATTTAATACAAAGAAATATTTGAGGAATCATTAAGGAATGTTTAAAACATATGTATGTGATTAGAAAACAATACTTGAAAGTACTAGTTTTCTATTATCACCTGTGAGATTTATAAAATGTGTGCATCAAACTTCCTGTTACATCACTCCTGAATTTAGGTATAAAAATATACTAGGTAATATGAAAGATTTCATTAGAAAGTACTACATATTACTATAAGCTGGTGAAAATGTTTAACTGTTAGTACATAAATAGTTCGTTGCAGTTTTGATACTGGTAAAATACATGCATTTTTTTCTATCTTTATTGCAGGCAGCCTTCTTGGGGCAGCGAGGCTTAATTGAGAATGACTTTCTAACCAAAGTTCTCAATGGAATGGCATTTGCTGGTTTTGTGTCAGAGAGGGGTCCTCCTTTCAGAGCCTGTGATCTTTTTGATGAGGTGAAAACTGTTTCTATATTCCCAGGAAATGAAAATGTACCTATGATATTTCAGCATATGAAAAACCATTGAAATGCTTCTGAATCCTCACTGTTTATTATATAAAGTTTATACTGAACTTCTCAATTCTCATTTTCTACTAAGCGTACATTTCTAGCTTACTTCCATAAAATTATGCCCTGCTCATATGTATGAAGTTAAACAGTTGTATATATCATGGTAATGCTGTTCCTATTGTCAGGTTTGGAACTTCATAATGCATCACATGTGCTAGTACAGAATTATTTTGAGTAATTTAATTATATTCTTAGAAACATTGAATAAGTAATTGAGAAATATTAAATTAAATACATACCAAACATTATAAACAGGGACGAACATTTTTTCTTTTAAAAAGTAATGCCATATTTTTACTGTGCTGGCTTTTATTTGAATGTAGAGTACAAATAGAGTTTGGTATTAATTCTGCAGAGTAGTAGTATATGTATATATATGAGAAATGCAGATTGTGGTATTAGAAATGTTAAAGAAATGTTATAGGTATGTAGGACTTGCTGTGTTAGGTAGGACTACAAAATCTGGTAACAGAAGCTCTATGAGAAAGTGAAAATATCTCATGTTCCAGAGCAACGTGACATTGCACATTTTTCAGTGTTCAGTTTTCATTGCTCAGTTTCAATTTAAGATTAACATTTCATGACTTAAATAGGAAAGAAATTGTTTTTAGTTGAATTATCAACACTTCTATTCTTTTTGTTTGTTTGTTTTAAAGTTGGTAGCCTTCGAAGTCGAAAGAATTAAAGCTGAGGAAGGTAATCCACCGAAAATGATAAAACATGTTAGAGAACTTGCAGAACAGCTTTTCAAAAATGTAAGTTTATTATACGTGCTGCACTTTTAGAGTTGAGATAGTAACATTGAAAATTCTTACTTCTGAGCTTGATCCAGGATCTGAAAATGGAAATGACTGCTTGCGGTAGTCATCATGTGCATTATAACAAAAGACTTTGGAACTTTAAATGTCACCAATTTTGTACATGTGAAGGATGTTTAATATAGTAATATTGATTTATTAATGCTAATATTGGTTTAGGTATAGCTACTGCTACTCAGCATTGTTTTCGTAGTGTGTATCCGCATAATGTATATAGACTGTTATTTTCTCTGCTGCAACCTGTCCATGCCAAATATATCTCTTTTCTTGCCTATCAACACTTTTCCATATGAAAACTGTACATCTAATTTAGCATAATGTATACTTTCAGCAGATCTTTCCTGCTGTGCAACCCAGTCCCTGTGGTTTGTGTGCTCAGCAAGCACTATTTCATTTCTTACATACTGTTTCTGGGACTCTTTAGGTTTCCTAGAATACCATTTCCAGTATCATTCTTGCCTTCCTATCATGCCTTTATGTTACATGGTGCTTTTGTAAAATCTCTTACCATTCAGTTAGCTGGGTTTTTTTGTTGTTGTTTATTTCTTTTTTTTTTTTTTTTTGGCATCAGCTAATCTCCCCCCCACACACTTCCTGTCGTTGTTCAGACTCCACAGAGCAATGTCTATTACGCAGTCAGTTTACACCTTTATCGCCCTTTCTTTTCTATATCCCACTTCCCCAAAACTATGATTTACATCTACACTTCTATAAAAAAAATCACAAGAATTACTAAGTACTGCCAAGGGCGGGAGGGTTTTGTGTGTCTTTTTTTTCCAAAATGAATTGCCTTTAAGCATTTTGTCAGTGTTAATGCAATCTTTGTTTAGGGTAAAATTAGTATCTTTTCCATAGGAAATCCAAAACTTTACAACCAGTGCATTCAGCAATCTTTTGTGTCAGTAGATTTTGGATGGAAGAATACATCTATATATTTCAAGTAAATGGAATGTGTGAATAGTAAGGTGTGTGAAATGAGGTTAGTCTGGCTTGAATATTTTCCTTCATTGCAGAATTTGTGTGTCTGTCTTCAGACACACTCATTCATTCACTCGCTCCATCTGTCTTTTCCTCTGAAATTGTGAAATGACTGTTACACTTTTTTTTGAAGGAAAGAATTGATACATGTTTTAATCTACCTTGTTGATAGTAGACATTAGAAGAGAGAGCAAATACATCTTCGTGGACTAAAACCATTTCACATTTAAAAATGTGTATGAAATGTTGTCTCTTGTCCATATGTGGTATAGCATACTTATTGGAGTATCTTAACACTGATGTCCTTACACTGACACTTCACACTTACGATAAAAGAATGTATGTTGTGGAAAATGAAGTGAAACTCAGGCATCGGAATATTTGTTACATAGATTCTTTTAATCTCTGAGATTTCATCTGTAATAAAATATTATTTATTCCATGGTATACCTCCTCATCCTATAGCATCCTCTTAATGATAAGTACTGATGGAATCATCTTCTATTAAGACCTGAAATAAAAACTTCTGAATAAATATTAAATTCTCTATTACTAATTTAATAATGGTGCTGTATATAGCAGCGTGCATTTTCCAAATTCAGGTCTGTCTTTCAGGTTAACACTGTCAGAAGGTATATTAGTTGTCAGGGCTGCGAGATTCAGAACTGTTAGTTTCATTAGAAAGTCAATGGGCAATATTAAAGTAAACTAGTCTGGTTCTTTTTGATCACATGGCAGACATGAGTGAATTCAAATTTGGGGAAGATATAGCAGGAAAAAATGAGGAGTATTGCACTAAAGTTTCTTTAAAATCAATCTATCTTTTAAAAGTTTTGATTTCCCCAAGAGCTGGGGCTGTAATGTTATAAGCATATGATTATTGTGGTACTATCACATAAATATGAGAAATTGCTGCAAATAATATAATTGTTATTATCATGGAATTGTAGAATCATTTAGGTTGGAAAAGACCTTCAAGATCATCAGGTCCAACTGTAAACCTAACATTGCCATGTCCACCACTAAACCATATCCTTAAGTGCAAAATCCGCACATATTTTAAATGCCTCCAGGGATAGTGATTCAGCCACTTCCCTCGGCAGCCTGTTCCAATGCTTGATAACCCTTTCAGTGAAGAAGTTTTTCCTAATATCCAGTCTAAACCTCCCCTGGCGCAACTTGAGGCCATTTCCTCTCGTCCTATTGCTAGTTACTTGGGAGAAGAGACCAACACCCATCTTGCTACAACCTCCTCTCAGGTAGCTGTAGAGAGTGATAAGGTCTCCCCTCAGCCTCCTCTTCTCCAGACTAAACAACTCCAGTTCCCAGAGCTGCTCCTCATAAGCCTTGTTTTCTAGACCCTTCACCAGCTTTGTTGCTCTTCTTTGGCCATGCTCCAGCACCTCAATGTCCTTCTTGTACTGAGGGGCCCAAAACCAAATACAGTATTCGAGGTGCGGCCTCAGCAGTGCCAAGTACAGGGGCAGGATCACTTCCCTACTCCTGCTGGTCACACTATTCCTAATACAAGCCAGGATGCCATTGGCCTTCTTGGCCACCTGGGCACACTGCCAGCTCATGTTCAGCTGGCTGCCGACCAGCACCCCCAGGTCCTTTTCCGTGGGGCAGCTTTCCAGCCACTCTTCCCCAAGCCTGTACCGTTGCATGGGGTTGTTGTGACCCAAGTGCAGGACCTGGCACTTGGCCTTGTTAAACCTCATACAGTTGGCCTCGGCCCATTGATCCATCCTGTCCAGATCCCTCTGTACAGCCCTCCTACCCTCGAGCAGATCAATACTTCTGCCCAGCTTGGTGTCGCCTGCACACTTACTGAGTGTGCACTCGATCCCCTTGTCCAGACCATTGGTAAAGATATTAAACAGAACTGACCCCAGAACTGAGCCCTGGGGAACACCACTCGTGACCGGCCGCCAACTGGATTTAACTCCATTCACCACCACTCTCTGGGCTCGGCCCTCCAGCCAGCTTTTTATCCAGTGAAGAGTGAACCTGTCCAAGCCATGAGCAGCCAGTTTCTCCAGGAGAACGCTGTGGGAGACAGTGTCAAAGGCCTTACTAAAGTCCAGGTAGACAACATCCACAGCCTTGCGCTCATCTACTAGGTGGGTCACCTGGTCATAGAAGGAGATCAGGTTGGTCAAGCAGGACCTGCCTTCCATAAACCCATGCTGGCTGGGCCTGATTGCCTGGTTGTCCTGTACATGCTGCATGATGCCGCTCAAGATGATCTGCTCCACAACCTTCCCTGGTATCAAGGTCAGGCTGAGTGGCCTGTAGTTCCCCAGATCCTCTTTCTGGCGCTTCTTGTAGATGGGTGTCACATTTGCTAAGTCCCAGTCAACTGTGACCTCCCCAGCTAGCCAGGACTGCTGATAAATGATGGTGGCTTGGTGAGCACGTCTGCCAGCTCCCTGAGTACCCTTGGATGAATCCCATTAGGTCCCATAGACTGTGTGTCTAAGTGGTGTAGCAGGTCACTAACCCTTTCCCCTTGGATTATGGGGGCTTCATTCTGCTCCCTGTCCCTGTCTTCCAGCTCAGGGGGCTGGGTACCCAGAGGGCAACTGGTCTTACCATTAAAGACTGAGGCAAAGAAGGCATTAAGTACCTCAGCCTTTTCCTCACCCTTTGTCACTAAGTTTCCCCCCTCTGCATCCAATAAAGGATGGAGATTCTCCTTAGCGCTCCTTTTGTTGCTAATGTATTTATAGAAACATTTTTTATTGTCTTTTATGGCAGTAGCCAGATTAAGTTCTAGTTGGGCTTTGGCCCTTCTGATTTTCTCCCTGCATAACCTCACGACGTCCTTGTTGTCCTCCTGAGTTGCCTGCCCCTTCTTCCAAAAGTCATAAACTCTCCTTTTTTTTCCTGAGTTCCAGCCAAAGCTCTCTGTTCAGCCAGGCTGGTCTTCTTCCCTGCCGGCTCATCTTTTGGCACATGAGGACGGCCTGGTCCTGCACTTTTAAGATTTCCTTCTTGAAGAATGTCCAGCCTTCCTGGACTCCTTTGCCCTTCAGGACTGCCTCCCAAGGGATTCTGTGAAACAGGGCCCTAAACAGGCCAAAGTCTGCCCTCTGGAAGTCCAAGGTAGCAGTTCTGCTGACCTCCTCCTTACTTCTCTGAGAATTGAAAACTTATAATTTTGTGACCGCTATGCCCAAGATGGCCTCCAACCATCACATCAGTATTATGATACTAAATTACTCCAAAGGAGATGGCGAACATTTGTATTTGTTTTCTAGTGGATATAGATCCTTTTTAGAATGAAAGAGCCTATAAAGCATAAGTGAATGTGCATATGTGCAACTTTTCACTTACATTATTTCTTAAAATCAGTGTCAGAACTAATTCATTTTAGTCTTTTCTTATGATGTGATTTATTTATACCATTGTGATTGACCTGTGCTTTACTGCCACTAAGTCCGTGACTTAGTGTATTTAAGAGTCAGCTTTTTAGTAGTTACGCAGACAGCTATCTTTGAATAAAGCACTGTGATCAGTAACTTTGCTTCTATAAGTTATGCCTAGAGCTGCCTGATTTTAAACTCACTGTGTGACATATTTTGACATCTTCTTCCACAGTTTAAATGGTTATCATATTGTAGCTGTGACAGTCTAGATACATATGAGAAACAAGGTTTGTTAAGGAGAGATAATGTTTGTGTTAGTCTAGCTGGTACAAGTGGAAAATCTAGACAAGTTTTTGCCACATACTGCTTCAGTAGTTCAAGATGTTAGACCTACATTCCTAACGGCATATACAGCTGAGATTAGGTTTGTGATGGCCAAGATTAAAGTAACTCTTTCCGTATCTTTCCTCTGGATCTCTCTTCTCCATGAAATGGAATGTGGAATAGTTATTCCCTTTCTGGCTTTTTCTGTTATATGTCATTGTGTTCCCTTTCCCTGCCTTGCTGCTTCTGGCGTCTGCTGCACTCATCCCCCTAGCTAGATTTTTTGCTTGTTTCATTAAACTTTCCTCTGCAGAGAATTTGTATGGCTAAGTAGCTGGTTTGTTTTGACTGCTATTTCTCAAGTTGATGCATTTGATCTTCTTGTTGCCTTTCGCTCCCGTAAACGAAAGAGTCAAGCTGGCTTCTGTTTACAAGTTTTATTGCAAGCTAGTTGTGCTTGTACAACAGAAACCTGATTGATTGAGTAGCACACTTTGGCAGCTGTACATAGCCAGTAATAAGTAACAGCATAGAGTCAAATTGGATAATAGTAAATTGAAACATAATTAATGATAATGCCTGGTACATGAATGAAGAGATGAAAATTTTCTGTTTTGTTTGATTGATCATTACACTCTTCAAGACGTGAGATGTGATCCTCTGAATGGTGGTAGAATTCTCATGGAACGTGTAGATCTCAGCTGTATTTTGGAAAAGGTACAACCTGAAGCCAGAAAAAAACCAAACAGGAAAGATGATCAACTATCTGAGGAAAAAAATTAAAAGAAACGGTGAATTTTCATATCTTGCTCTCTTCAGGATATCTTTCTGGAAAGTGTGTTTTAAACAAGCTGAAATCAGTGTGGAGGCAGTTGAGTGAAACTTACTAGTTTGTGATGTACATGGTCTTTCCAGTTGCTGAACACCAGAGGCAGAAGATGCATGTCCACATATAGGAACTCATATTGCACTGATACTGGATCTGGTATTGACAAACGCCAACTGAGCTTACCTACGTAGAGCAAGTCTTTAAATATCCCACATAAACATCCCACATCTCTGTTGTATGGTACGGGGTGTATTTTGCTAATGTCTTCAGTACTGCAGTATTGTATGATAAGGTTGAGATCAAGACAAATATAATAATTACAAATTAGCAGATGCAGCAATTATTTTGGTAAAACAAATAAATCAGTGTTCTGCAATGTGAAACAGATTTTTAAATTTTTTTAGTTTTAAAGACCTCTGCAAGAAAACCCAGAAGCAAGGATAAAAGCTTTCTTTGGGGCTGCTTATTACATTTTCTTTTAAAGAAAAAGAAAAAAAAGACCATAAAAGAGTGAGCGAAAAATCATGTAGGCTAACGTTTATTTTCACAGTGGAAATTCTGATAGTTTTGCAACAATAGAAGTCTTTTCTATCCTTTGAGAACACCCCAAAATCTCATGTGACAGCTTCTTTTTACTTTCCTTGTAGTTTAGGCCCATCATTTAGTCTCTTTGATCACCTATACTAACTTTTTAAATTTTTTTTTACTGCAAACAGTGAGCTGTGTGACATATTTTTATGGGACATACAGAAGATTGGTTCCTAATGAGGGACAGCCATAGATAGATACAACGTGGTACAAAAATGATTCTTCATTTTGTAGTCTTGATCAAGATGAGAATATTTCTCAGTACTCAGTGAAGAAATCGTGTGTATTAATATTCTTCAACCCTCTCTCTAATGAAGAGATTGATTGTCAAACTAATTTCTATTCAAGTCGTAAATATTCATTAAGCTGCATAAAATCAACCTAAGTTAAGCAGTGATTTTCTTCTACTCTCTTTCTCATTGCATTTTGCATGTTGACAGAAATAATTTTATAAAAGCCTTTAACAAAGTTGGAAGTATCAGATAATGAATCAAGGGTGATATGAATATGAAACAACATATTAGTCAGCTGCATTAGATACTTGGCTTCTTAATCTTTCAAGTATGACAGATACACAAAACAGCAATAAAATTGGATGAGACAGATGGTAGCACTACGTAACGTATTTGTGTATAACCTTTTGCTTCTGGCCTGCAGGAGAATCCCAATCCCCACATAGCATTCCAGAAAGTGCCACGGCCCACAGAAGGCTCCCACTTGCGGGTTCACATCCTCCCTTTCCCCCGGATCAATGAGTGCCGGGTGCAGGAGCTCCTCCAGGAAGGCCTCGCAAGGAGTCAGGGTGCCCCCCCTGCCACCCGGGGGGACAAGAAGTGCGTCGTTCCAGCAGGTCCCCCTGTTGGTATGTTTACATGTTCCCCAACTTGCCTATTTGTCATCCTATCTCATGAGTTGAATACGTAATTAGCATGGTTGCAATGTGTTGTTCCCAATTTCATGTTAATAGAGTATTTTTAGTGATCGTAGTAAACTTTAGTACATAGACTTGCCTGTTTGCCTTTGCAATTTTAAAAGCCCTTTTGCACCAGCCTTTACTAAGAAGTCAAAAATCCAGAGTGTGAGTGGCATATTTACTAACAACAAAAAAGGATTTGGTCTGAGTTAGATTGAACTATTAAATTAGATATTGTCTAGTCATCTAGGTCTGATGAATATCACCGCAGGTTACTTGTAGGACTGGCTGAACCAAGCTTTGAGCTGTTAGGGTCTCTCCTTTGACACTGGTGGAAGACATGTAAATTACTGGAAAAAAGCAAGGAACAAACACAGCATCTGTGTCAAAAGAAATATACCTACATTTAAATATAAAGAACAGGTGTAGGTGTCGGCCTGTCAATTTCATTTTAATGCCAGAAAAATTCTATTAGTCGTAGTCATATTCATCAATGTGAATGATGGTTTAAACAAGTATGTTTAGTAAACTTGCAGGACACACTAAGCTGGCAGAGTTTGCGAAACTTTTTAAGGATGGGATTAGAACTCAAATCAACCTTGAAAAATTAAAGATCTAGTCTCTGTTGAATTTTGTCCTTCTTTACTGTTTTTCTTCAAATAAGGTATTGCACTTGCATAGGCATGAGCAGCTGACTAGGCAACAGTTCTTCAGAAATTAATTTGGGGATTATAATGATCATAGGGCAAACATGACCTAACTATATCAAGCTATTGCAAAAAAGACAAACATCTTAGTAGGATGTATAAACAGGAGTACATTCAGTGAACCCCATGGAGAAATCCTTTCGTTGTACTCAGTAAGACCTCAGCTGGACTGTTTGTATCCATTTTTGGACACTGGAAGACTGTCTCCATTTTTGCTTAGTTTGGAGGAAGTCCAGAAGAAAGCAACAAGAATGACCAGCGATCTGGAGAATGTGACCTACAAGGAAAGTTGGAGAGTTGTTTAGACTGAAAAATAGAAGACTGAGGGAAGACATAATAGCAGTCTTCAATTACATATGAGGCTGTTAAAAAAAGAAAGGGAATAATCTGTAGTGATCAGAAATAATGGGTTTAATTGCAGCACGAAAGTAGACTTATTTGTCAGGAAAAACTTGGTAAAATGAGGATTGTGAGGCAGTTGAATGGATTTCTTGTGAAGCCATGGAGTCTCTGTTATCACAGAACTTTAGGAACATATTAGACAAACATGAGAAATAACATAAATACAGTTGATCCTGTCTAGGGGTGGCAGGATGAACTAGCTGGCCTCTTGAGGCCCCTTCCAGGCCTGTTTCTGTTTGGGTTTATGTAAGAAGATAAAGTCTATTCACCTGCCTTTGCTGTTGACTATATCATTGAATCTGTTACTTATAGAAAGTTTAAAGAGTATGTGCTTGTGTTCTGTTGTCTTTCTTTAAAAGGCTAGATGCAAGAGAACGTTTTCTTTCTTAGTAAGTTAATTTTTATGTCAAAGTTTTTGGGGTTTTTTTTGTTATTGTGGCTTTTTTTTTTCCCCAGGGAACAGCTTTCACGCTCATACTCCCTGCTGTCCTGTGTGTCAAAATCCTTGGATATTAGGAGCTCATTATTATCTATAAGAAGGGCATATTCTGCATTTATATTGTATTTACTCGATAATAAAGAGAAAAAGAGAATGTGAGTTCTTCCATTCTGAATTTTCTTGAAAATTCAGAGTGAAACACTGCATTAAGAAAATAATCTTTAGATCTCAGCAAATTGGAATCTAGATAAGAGAACAGGTTTGTCAGGTTTATTCCATGTCACAGAATTCTTGGCATAGCCAATGAATTCTTTAGGGAAAAATAGTTATCTACTGCTGCACAATATGCAAGGCTACATAGTTCACTGCAGAACACACACACACTTTATTGATTTGTTTTTATTTATATATTTCATTAGTATGTTAGAGGTTGGAATCTCTTTGTGCCTGTATGAGACAGATAGAACAAGTAGGAAAGAGAATCAGCTGGTCTAATTCAAATTCAGAGCACTGTCTTTTTCAGATAGTATAGGAAACCCAAAGATTTAGGATTTTATGTTCCCATCTATATATGCCTACTAACGGTATTTGCTTAACAGAACAAAATGGAGGGCACATTAAATTTATTTTTTCTTTAAAAGAACTTTCTGGTATTCTTTGTGGCTCTTGAGGAAGACATTTCACATATGCATATTCTTCTTTTTCTTTGTTAGTTTCCATAATGGAAAAAGGAAGTACAGTTTTCAACAGTGCACAAAGGCTGGAAGTTGTTAGAAACTGCATCTCGTTCATTTTTGAAAACAAATTTTTGGAGACTGAAAAGGTAATAAAATGAAGTTTTAACTTTCCCAAATAAGCTTCCATTCTGTTAATGAGCAAATGGAGACTGACCTTGTCACATAGTACATTTTGAAGTCTGGTTTCAAATACTTATGATTATTTTAACCATTTAAATGAATGAAGTAAGCAATAAAACTAATTATCTAAATGCAATACTTTGTGTAGTATGAAGCTAATGGATTTGAAAACCTGTTTGTAATACTACATGGGTGTGTTGATGCCCTTTTTGCTAATTTATATTACCATTATAAATAGTATTGTCCACATGATTTTTTTTAAAATGGAGTATATATTGGTCTAGCAGTATTGATTAGGAGGAATGTAAACAAAAGGCATAAATAGACGTTTCAGTGTTTGTCAACCAATGCTCTTTTGAAATTTTCAGTACAGTAAATTTTGCTGGTTTTAAAAATCAATAATTTGATAGAATGTAGAGATGAATGTAAATATTTGGTATGTCTGTTTTCACTAAAATGTACTAGTAAGTTGTCATCCTTGATATTTTTCACATTAAGAAGTTGCCAGATTTTGTAGATTCTATCCATAGAGTTTTCAATTACTGATTCTAGAACAATCACTCAAACTTATTCTCAAATCTAATTCCACATATGAAAATGACTGTAAAATTATTTAAAGAAATTTTTTGATTTCTCAGAAGAGTATCACCTGCATATCTCTGAAGCTGTGCAGCTCAAGATAGAAAATGAGCATTTCTTGATTTACAAGTTATATTATGGAAATGCATATGGGAAAAGTCCTAATAAAACGTGTAGCTCTTTAAAAAGAGTATTGATGCATGTGTAACACAGTAGTTTTTAACCTCTTTCAACTTACAGGCACTTGGAAAACTTCAGTAGTTTTTTGTTCCCCTGCATGGTAAATTTGTCCTTAGACAATAGGCTGCCTTTTCTTATTTATCTGTTACCACCCATTAAATCTAGACTGAAGGGCCACAGTTGATAATCACTGGTGTAGAACTTGCTGCATCTTTAAAACATTGGCATAAATATTATATTGGCACTGTTCTAGGGTAAACTGCGTAACAGTCTTGTGGCCTCATTGCTATGAGAGGTATGCCACTTCTAAAGCCATTTGTCATTCACTGCTTATCAAAAAGCATGCTGGTTGGCCTTGATATGCTAACTCGAGACCTGGCCTGGCTGGTACAGAATAGAGCACTTGCTTTCATGCACAATAATCCATTTCTGATTTCACATCCATTCAATGCCTGTCCATATTCAATCATTTCTATTTACAGATGTAGGTGGGAAATGCTGTTTAATGCATTTGAAAAAAAACATGGGCGAAATTGAATACTTAATGACTCAAGCTAAACCAACCATTATGTGGAAGTTTGATATTCAAGCTAATGAGTCATTTCCAAAGTTATTCTTTACTATACTGTCACTTGCAGTTTCTTAATAAAGAATGAATGATATTCAGTATGAATAATGCCACTTAATTTCATTTTCATAAAGTTAGATTTTCTTGTCTCCAGACCCTGCCTGCAGCTCTGAGAGCCCTAAAAGGAAAGGCAGCTCGGCACTGCCTGACACAGGAGTTAGGTCTGCATGTTAAACAAAATCGAGCAATACTGGACCATCAGCAGTTTGACTACATTGTGCGAATGATGAACTGTGCTTTGCAGGTACAGTATGTGAAAGTTTTGTTCTTTGGTTCTCTTTGTTATTAAGATAAGCAAAAAATTGTTTAGAGTGATGTGGAGAAGCAAAATAATTAAATTATAGGGCCATGTGCTACAATGATGTAGCAGATAGTACTTGACAGTGGATTTAAGATATTTTGTTGTTGAAAGGATAAGGGACAAAACGCTCAAGTCTATACAGATCTGCCTGATACGAAAAACAGAAAGAAAACTGTTCCCATTGTTAATAATTTCAATATAATTTAGTTTGGTAGGTATTGAAGTGATTTATCTTAATGGCTTTAAGTACATTGTAATGAATGAGTGTTAGCTTTTCCAGGCCGTTTTCAACTCTGAGCTCCGAAAATGTGTATTACCCACTGCTCAGTTGGGGGTGGGGGGGAAGTCCTCTGTCATCACAAGTGCGAACATACTTCAAGAAGAAAGCATACTTTCTGCTTCCATGGTTCATGGTAGTAGTTCTACTTGTCATGGTGGCATCTTAGTTGGTCAGAGGCTCACTGAAGGTGTTTGCAGTTCATCTAAGTTATTCTAACGTTAAATAATTTTGTGCTGAATAAACATCAACATACGGTGGCAGCTACCTATGAGAGCAAAATATGTGGATGACTTCTTTTGACTTTCATTTGAATAATTGTACTGCTTTAGCTTTACTTGTTGGCAATTCATTGTCAGAAGTATTTTATAGACATCAGTGTTTTCAGTCTGATATCTGAGAATGTAGTAGTATTTTTTTAATTTGTAATGTGATCACATTTGGTTATAATTTGCCTCTTGTTGCCTTAAGCTATTTTATCAATTAGGGATTTGAGACATTGATATTTTAAGCCCACACTCCTCTAACCTAAAAACCATTGAAATTATTTTGCAGCAGTTTGTTGACCCATATTTTTTAAAAAGTGAGTGCTAAATACAGTTTTCACTTAAGTATAGAAGTAAATTAACATTGACTGAGCAAATGCATCTCAGGTCACCATCAAATGCAAGTTTTGTTGTCTGTTGTATTTCTTGTTTGTTCACAGTAGATATTTTTCTACTGTTTGGAACAAAATTCAACTTTGCCTGAGCAGTGGTCTTTGGAGTAAAATTACCTGCAGTTAGCAGATGAAAACTGAAGTCAACTGGCTAAAATTGCACAAAATGTACCAGAGTGTGCTTTTTTGGCACAGGCATTGGCCTTTTCCAAGCTCTAAGTTTAGCCTCGGAGTTGGAAGAAAAATTGAAGTTATCTGAGAAACTGTATTTCTCTGCCCAAAATCATGACCAATGGAATACTGCACCTGCTGTGTATTCCAGAGTTAGAAATTTTCTTTCAAACCAGAAAACAGAATTGTCTAGATGTGCCACAGATTTTGCTTCTACTTTTTTGATTGTTCCTGGGATAAAAAATTCAAGATGTTTTTAGACAATAGGAACGAAGTACAAATCCCCTTTATTTGCCGTATCTTAGTACAAAACAGATGGCAGAAGAAAATGGGGAGTTGAGGAAATTTCATTTGCTGAGGAAAGAAATACTGACATCACCTTTTAATAAGGCAATAAAACCCAATTTTTCTCTAGGAGAAAAATGTTATTTTTTCTTCCCAGTGATTTGAAGACCCAAGAAGGGTCTTAATGTTCATAGAAATGAATGTAGCTGAAGTCTTACTGAAGTTAAAATAGAATGGCTTTTTTTTCTCAATAAAGCTAGCAAATGTAACTCAAATCATGCAGAGGAAAGAGAGAGATCAAGTAAGGAGGCACAGGTTTTATGCTTTTTTTTCCCCCAACAGTATTTTCATGTCTTTGAAAATATAAAATGGAAATTTCTATTTCTCAGGAGTAAGCTTGGCCAATATGAAAACATCTGAACTCCTGACACTGGGCAGCTAGTTAGAAGCAAGTATTTAGTACATACACTTTTATGATGTATGAAATTATTTATTAAGATAAAAGCATGATTTATAATTTGTCTGTGTACTTTGTTCAACTGTATTATTTGGAACAATGTGTAAATTGTGACATTTTGGAGCTTCCTTGTATTGGTTCAAGAAAAAAATACATTATCAAGAACTTATTTAAGTTTGCCCTTGCTGCAGTGGGACTCAGCAAGTCAGCATTTTGCTGTAGAGACATGAATTCCGTTAGCTGCAGGTCATAAGACCAAGTAATTTAAACAGTGTCTGTTAAAAAGATACAAAAATCTAATTTAAGAAATCTGGTCTTAACTGTAGATGTATTCAAGCTTTAGGGAAATACTACATTAATTATGATGGAATTTTGGGAGGAGAGTTAGATTGCAGTATTGTGTTAAGATCTCACCGAACTGTTGGAATTGTAGAAACTATCTCAGTTGTACCACCGAACGTCTTGTCACAGATTTTTCTGTTAACACTATTGCATGTTCTGATTGGCTTCTGTAAGATACAAACTAAAATATTGCTCTGGCCAGGAGGCATATAGCAGCTGATACAAAAGCTGAGAAGAAGGGAATGCCCCGGGCATAGTCGGTACGTTAGGCAGAGCCCTGGCTCTCTACTGTTCACGCTCAGTTGAGCTGGGATGTGTGTGCTGCAAGCCCCAGCCTGATGGTTTTCCCTGGGAAATACCAGTCTCTGCTGGCTCGCTTGCTCATGCAGATAGGAAAACTGATGCTCCCCAGCCACCGAACCTCTGCTACTGATAATGTGAATTGTTGCAAACCATGTGTATTTCAAGAGATATAGGTTGGCTGTTTCTGAAAGTGTCTTTTGAACAAGAAACTCTATTATTGGCATATACTGAATTCTTTGTATTACTGGGAACACTGCCACATATTACAAAACCAGGAAGATTGCATTCTGCAAGTTGATTGCAGATCCCTCTGTTACTATTCAAGATTTTCCTGGTTGTTTAGTGTCAGGTTTTTTCTTTTACTAGAATGTATTCTCTTGTTTTACTGGAGTCCATAAAAATAAAGGTCAGATGCTTTTTCAGAGCTTCTGTATACTCGTTTTGTAGATGAAGAGCAATATGTTAACAAAATGCTAGTAGTAACCCCACCATGTATATTGTTGCTGGTCTCATCATATCTGGTGTGACATGTCTGCTACCACAGTGCTTGAGAATAGATTAAGGAAGAGGAACAAAATATTCATACCGTTGCTTCAACTTAATAGCTGTTTTATTTTAGTGAAAAATTACTTAGGCTGTGTTTCCCCCAGTATCCGATCTCTAGCCATTTTGCAACTGGGAGGAAGGGAGGGTGGTATTTTACTGATTTCTCTAGAGATGGCAAAACTTGGGCTTGCCAAATCCCTGGTGTTTGTCAGCTTGAATCTCTCAGTCCAAGAGTGGCATTCTTTTGAACTATTCTTCTTCAGACTATTTACAGTCTGAAGGTACTGGGCAGGACCTCACTGCAAATTTTTAACAGGCCTATGATCTATGGAATAGTACAATAGAATTTCAGATTAATCTGCCCTATTTAGCAGGTAGGCAGCTGCATGTCAAGCCTAGTGGTAGACTTTAGGTGACTTTACAAATACAGTTGAAGTAAGGCATGATGCAGTAAGTCAACACTGATGAAAACATGCTTTACTCTGTCTTTTTGTGTCTGGGAAGTATTGACAGTCTACTGGGGCTGAAATGAAAATGAAAGACGTATTTCTGATCGTTCTTAGTAGTAGGAAGATCAAAACGACATGGAGATTGTATTGGTTATTGATTAAAGCAGATGTCTTCTGAAGAGGGCAGTTAAATTCCCAGTTATTTGCTTTTATCTCTTCTAGGAGTTGTCATTGGCCACTTGCTAAAAACTTTATTGTCATGCCCTAAGTAAGAATTTTTCCCCTGACAAATCATATATTCTGACAAGCATTTAAATCAGCCTGTATTACAGCAGTGATTAATATCTGTGATAGCGAAGCAGAAGCATTATGTTCTGTTCCATATACTATATAACTAAATTACTGTTAAAAACCATCTGCAGCGTTGTGAAAGCTTAATATATTGATTGAAAATTTATTCATATGGATAGCACTGTAATGAGAAAAATGTGAAATTATTTCTCTAGAAACTATTGCCATGGTGTTTGCTATCTGCTGCTGTGGTTACCTCAGAATAATTTGCAATTACACATAAATTCCTATTTTAAAAGGGGTTTTTTTCTGTTTAATTTTCTGTAATGAAATGCTTTTCTCTGACATTTCAGAAGAGACTGCTTAACTTTTTTGCAACTAAAAAGTCTATTTTTTTACCAGAGAAACGCTGCTTCTATGTAATTATGTTTCCAGCAACGCATTGTATTTTTAATACTCATTAAGAAATAATGGCAAAAACCATCTCAAGGCTCAATTTGCATATTGCTCCATTAATTTATTACAAACAACATGACTTGTCCAGATTTTCAGTTGTCTCTCTGACTTTCCTCTGGCAGCAGCAAGTGAACTCTGTATTTTGAAACATCGTAGCACTTAATTCGATAAAATGTCAGTAAAGGCAAAAAGAGGCCTGAAGGTAGTAACTTCTCTTACTGTGTAGGTGGAGAGTACTTGATAATCAGAAACAATTTTTATATTAACAAGACATTCTAAACAATTTGCATAAAATACTTAACTGTAATAATAAGGCTTCCTAAAAAAAATTTTCTGGGGAAAGATTCTCTTCAGATAGTGCAAGACTGTGAACTAGCTTCCTTTTGGTTGCTTCCTTTGGTAAACTTTTGTTTAAAAACAAAAACTCTGAAACTACAATGTTGCAATATGACATTTCCTCTGTAAGATGTTAGTCAGTAATATTGCCTAACTGCATATTAATGTATTTCTTTGGCAAATGAGTCAAATTGGAAAACATATGTGCCCCAGACATCTGGAGTACTTAATCTAAACATGGTTAGAGTGGGAATAAGGTGTATAAAACTGTTAAATGCATAAATGCTTTCAAAATTCTGGTCTTTAGGTGTAGGAAAGGGGTGGGATCTTCTAATGATGTGATTTAATCTGACAACCTACGAAGTCATCAGTGCTGTTTTAGGACCTGGTTTGCTCCAATGTCATGTCTGTGTGAATACACACGTGTTGTACCAGTGTAATGAGATAATGTCTTTAATAGTAGAGAAATTATTCATCAGTTTAGTGCTTTAGATAATTTCTAATAGATCACTAGGGCTTTCCATAGTGGCAATAAGCAAATGTTTATCTTTCAGATACAGTATACTGAGTATCTAAAAGTATGCTTATAGTATATAGTACGAAAAACAACTGTAGGAAGCCTTAGTACCAACCAGGGCAAAATTAAAAATTTAACCTGTATTAGGTTACAACAAAGGTACATCTGGGCCAGCATCTGTTCAACAATGGCCAAAAGCAGGTGAAAGATAGTATTAATTAATGTTGCCTCTAGAATTTCACTTGTGACTCTTCTCTATCGCTTTGGAGTAATAAGGGCCTCTTTCTTGCACTTACTATACAGTCTGTTGTGAAAGAAACTTTAATATGGAAAATTTAAAACGATGGCATTCTATAAATAATATCAAATGTATTTTTCTTATGCAAATAGCTTTTGTATTCTATTCTGCCACCAGAAAAAGTTTAAAAATTGTCAGTCAGTACTCAGAATTCAGAAGTTTGCGAATACTGTCCAATAACAAGAAAGATTTTATTACTCCTGAGAGAAAATCAGCCGTGTGTGTCATATGATTCAAATTCTTGGCAATATAAAGGTTAAATGAACTAGCATTTCTCATATTTTATGTTGAAAACTATGTTGCCAGACGTCTTTATTTTGGAAGGCTATAGTAAGTTTCTCTCCTTTCAGACTTTTATTTCATGGCCTGCCTTTTGTTACTCAGTTTGACTTGCATTCCTGGAAGTAGAGACTCTCAGAAGTAATGTTTGAACAACAGCAGTATTTGAAAATATTTTAAGGTATTTTAAAACATAGAAAATATATCATGAAGAGAAATCATGGGAGTTTAACAGGGCCGCATTTAATTCTGTTAATTCATCAGGTATTAAAAATTTGATCTTTTTCATCCTGTTAGACATAGTCATGGTATTATGTAAGTGAAAGAGAGGAGATTCCAGTGTTTAAGGCTTGGACTTAAAACTTCCAGATTTAATTCATATTGTACTGCAGATATTTTTTTTGTCACAATGGGCACATCATATAGTTACTCTGGTCCATGGTTTATTACCCAAAAAGTAGAAATAAAAGTTTTTCCATCCTGCTGATTTTTCAGGGGTCCACCTATAATGTTTTGGACTTAATAAAAGAAGCTGTGATTTCTGACTCTTTTTGGTTATGTCTCTTTCCCAAGAAATTACAAAGTACTAGAATATCATTGCACATGGCTGAATTGATGGTGCTCACATAATTTCTCTAGGAAAAAAAATGGAAGAACACTGTAAAAGATTGTATTGCTGATCTGTTTTTATTTTTCCTTTCCTCGATCTGAGGAACGTACTGTTATACTCATCCCATCTCATTGGATGGCCACACAGTCCAGGAGAAATCCATTCACAGGCATCTTTTTACGAAATCCAGTAAATACAGTTTCTTTCTTTGCGGGATTGCCCATGTATGCCTGTATCTCAACATTGCAGACTTTTTAGCTTTATTACTGGTACTAGAAGACCAGCCCACAGTTACCTGCTTCACAGGTATCAAGGGAGTTGACCACCTTGACATAGCAGTAGCTGTTCTTCTCTGGGCCAGGACTCTCCCTGTGGAGGTGGCAGTGTCCAAGTAATTCCTTTTTGCATCACTTAGGGAGATTTGTTTGTGCAGTGGTCTCCACAGAGAGGTGTCTGGCTGGTTCTGCACGTGTGTCCAGGCACCAAAGTGGTTGTCTCAAGCTGTGTTAAACTGCCTCTGTGGTTTTAGTGAGGAATTTCTTTGATGATCAGGCAGCAGAAAACCATGGCTGCTTCTCATGCTGGCGCTGTGCCAGCAGAGGTGTTCAGGAATGAGCTTGTGTGTTGCTGTTTCCCTGCAGACTTCTGAGACCCTACTTCTGGTAATCTGAAAGTGTTTGTGACTTCTGCTTGGATCTACTCTCCATAACTGTTGTGTGAGACTGTTACTTAAAGAAAAGAAAAGAATGAGCAGTAATGAGAGTCCCATGATGTGCTGTCCATACCTACATCTGCCTTCAGCCTCCCTCCCTTTCAGCTTCTCACCAAAATGTGTTGTGTTCACACACTTCCTCCTCCCCTCTATGTATACACATATGCATATGCATACACAAGGCACAAGGGTGATACAGATATATATGCCTGCTATATGGAGAAATATGTGTACACATAAATATAAACTCAATAGTAATGTGGAAGTTAAAATAATCCCCAAGTCCCGCTATGATCGGAGCAGCATGTTCGGAGTGTGAATGAGTAAATGTGCATCTTGAACATACATCTCAAGGGCTCCAGTTGCAGGGAATCCCCTGGTTTGCTTCAGGGCTCTTGCTGCTAACATGAAAAGGGATCAAAAGTGTCAGAATAAAAATGTGATAGTGTCCTACTTTCTGTTGATATAACTTGCCATAGATAGAACTCGTTTTCTAGACTGCAGGGTGTGGGGGTATTGATTATGCCTTCGTTGTGTTTCTATGCAGTCATCAGAGCAGGATTCAGCCTTGTTTTAAGGGTCTCTGCTAAATATTTTATTACAAGTATCAAATGATAGAAGGGTATTGGTTTTAATATAAGAATAAGCAGAAATACACGTGCGCAGCAGCGTCACCGGCTCCTGTGGCTGGTTGCAGCTTTGGGGCTCGCCATGGGGTTTCCAACCATGGCTGTGACCGGCTGTGGCCAGCCCAGGGTGCCCCGCAGCCTCCTGCTGCCCACAGCCTCAGTCACACCCTCGTAGGGCTACTGCACAATTGAAGTCAAGGCCCTGAAGCAAAACAGCAGCAACAAAAATAGGTATGTTAAGAGCTGTGATGATCTCGAAGAGTTTTTGGCATATTTTAGCAGATTTTACATGGTATTTACATAGCAGTGTAGGCATTTTAGAAAAATATATAGGGTGTGGTATCCAAACTGCAGACAGGCGGTCTGTGTCTGGGTTACATTGATTTCAGTCAGGTTGTTATCTGGCTTACAGATCGATAAATAAAAATGTGGTAGTCTTTTGGACACAAATGTAAGCACTAGAGCATCAGACACCAAACGAGGGTGTCACACCAAGTAGCCCCTGGCAGGGCTAAGGAGAGTGTTACAAACCTACCTGTCCCAGTTGGGTCTCTGGGACGTTCGTCTGCTAGAGCAGTCTTTACTCTTAACGGATGTCTCCTGTCACTGGCCTTTGTTCAGTCCTCCTATATTTGCTGTTAATGCAGGACATGCTCGCATGTGTTCACTCACACATAGGTATCTTATTGAAACCATGTAGCTTCTTGGAGCATTGACGTGGTAGGCTCTGACTGCTCTTAAGTGTTCATTACTGTTAATTGTGGCCTTGTGGTTGCCAAGTGTTCCTAATAATGCTGTGTTCTAAATATTTTTGGTCGTCTTGATGAAAAGCAGACATGCGCTTGTATGCTACTCACTGCTGTAAATAAAACAAGTCTGGTTTAGGAATTGTGTTATACTGCTGTGTAGTTGCTCTCCGGCCTGCCTGTGAAAGAGGTGGACTGATGAAAGGTAGTAAATAAAAAAAATTCTTTTATGTTGGAAAGAATAGGCATTTTGCTAATAGAATAAGTTACGTGAAACCAGTGACTTTTGGTTTTACAAGTTTTATATTTAATAAAAATATGGAAGGAACACATGGAATTTTCATTTTATTTTAAATTTTACGTATGTGTATAATATGTATTTCAGTACAGGTGCATAATTCCATATCAATTTGTGTGTAACACTGTTAGATATGCGTACATGCACTTCATCTGTATTGAGTGTCATTTTATGTATACAGTAACTAACAAAATATTATGCAGTATTGAGGTACTCTGCCCATTCAGTGAACATACCTCTGTGGCTGCCCATATGCACATGTGTATTTAGCTTTAGTTCAGTCTTTTATTACTAAAATGAAGGGTGAGAGTTTGTCTGTCTAACATAGTCTCACTCTGGTCTTCCCCCCCTGCACTTCACCTCTCAAATAACTGTTAAACCGAGGTGTAGTAGGTAGAGTGTAGCTCAGTAGAGCTGAAGAGGAGTGCTTCTCTGCTCTGCGAGCAAGGTGTGTGCTCCCTTGATCATTGATGGTACTTAACTTACCAGAAGAAACATGCCATATAGAAGACCCATTTGTTGTTTCTATAAGGAATTTTAGGAAGTTGTCTGTTTTTAAATGTTTTACTTTGCGGGAATTTGCGTAAGAGTTGCCAATTGGGTGGCTGTAAGACCATCATCTTTTATTTGTTTTTCACATACAGACATTTCTAAAACAGAAAGACCATTGAAATATATCCAGTCTTCTAATCATTTTGTTGCTATATAATGTTTGTATAACCTTTGGTTTAAACAATTGAAATCTTGGCAGCTTTTATTCAAAAATTGAAGTGTGATGTTGAGATAAATACCATAAAACACAGGCCAGTTCTGGGTTTTGTCAATATTTTATGTAAACTTTTACAAATGTATTAATATGACAAACATGAAATAGTGAACATATGTGGCATTTTAGAATTATTTTTAAGGAAAGAAGTGTGAGAATTGATTTCTTTACAGTAGTAGGCCTACCTCTACTGTTACACAAACAAAAAGTGTGTGAAGTTTTAGAACAAAACCAGAAAATAAAGATGTAAACAGAAGAATGTTTGACAATCTACATATGTTGTAAAAAATTCTTGCACCTGTTGGCATTCATTTTCAATATTATAGCCCAGATTTATGACTTACATGAATTGCTTTTTAGGTTGCATGGGAAAATGCCATGTAAGCATGCTATGGTGAAGATTACTTGTAGTAATTCCACCCCTGTACACAGTTGGGGGCAGGCTTTGGTATCTAGTGATCCAACAAAGTATTTAAAAATATCTTCACCTAATATCTATAGATCAAAACAAGCAAACAAACCCCACCAACCCCCTTCCCTGCCTCTCCCCTTAGTTCTTCAACTCTAAAGTCCAAAACTCCACTTGGGAGCTAGGCATTAAAATTTGAGTTGCATGTTTAACAGTCTAAAATCTCACAATGTTTAGGAGTGTGCAAATAGAATTAATTTTCTATCTAGATTATTTGACTTTTGAGGACAAAAGCAACTTATTTTGATGAAATTAATCCCTCTGGTCTGTTGAACACCTTGTAAAACCTTTGCTTTCAGTGTAAATTGTTAAAACATCACTTTAGAGAATGCATTTCCTTTGTTATACCTAAATAAGTTGCATGCAGTTGGCATATAATATTCTCTATCCCTTCCAGGTGTATGGAATGAAATATCTTACTAGATCATCTCTTACTCTAACTGTAGTAATAATAATAATACACTTAAAATCAACCTGGACTATGAGGATGCCATGATTTTCAGCACTGCTTCTTTAGAAACGTCATCTTTTTACTTGTCTGCATTATAATATTCTCTCTACCTCTGAACCGTAGGCATCTGAGTTTTATGTATTGTACATACCTTCAACAGTACTGATGATTTTAATTCTCAACCAGTTTTCATTTTTCTTCATTTTTAATACCTTAATGTAATTGCTAATATTTTATATATTTTCCTATGCTTTCAATTCTGACAAAATTTTGCTTCTGTAAAAATCATGCATGCTGTGATATTTTCCACTTGCACAAGAACATTAGCATTAGTACAATGTAGATTCACAGATGGCACAAAATACCATGCTACCCACAACATGTTTCTTGATCAGTGGCTTGCCTATGTGCCAGCAGAAGCTGGGGTTCACACCCTTAAACCAAGTAAAGTCTTTACTGAATAATTTTTTTTTTGTATTAGAGGCAAAACAAGTTGTTGTTTTGGACATTTTTTTCTTCTTAAGAAGAGAAAAAAATGTTAACGCGGGCAAAGCTAGTGGACTGAAATGGCCTTTAATTTATTGTTTTCAGGGCAAATTCAAGATTCTAGACTATTGATTTCACTGGAATTTAGCCTGTTATATTTATCAAGTTAAAAGGTATAATTGCTTTTGTGAAAAACAATTTAAAGGAAAATATTTGTTTTAATGGACTATTTTGAGGCCTTGCCTTTGTCATTTGGGAATAGCTGAAATACCAACCATATGTGGTTCTGTTTAAAAGCCACAGGCCCCAGCTATGGTGATGTTAACACAATTTGTTACTCAGCCTCTGAATTGCACGTGTAAGAAAGTCATAGACTTTGATCCTGACTTGATTATAATAGGTGGCTGTTGTCTTCTCAATCCCCTATCCATTTAGCCTCCACCCCTACAGAGCCAGTTACTGTGTAAAACATTTTCTGTGAAGAAAACTTAACTGACGATAGGCTTGGGGTTTTTCAGTTACTTTTCACAGCCTCTCAGGTGTAGTCAGTAGACCAGCAGTGTTGCATGGATCAAAACATGAAAACCATAACTAAATCCAAAGAAAATCCAAACCCGGATGCTGAAAGGTATCGTGAGAATCACTTCTTCGATTATCCAATTTGCAGCTAAACTTTAACAAAGGGACTCAGACTGGCACATGCATTTTACACATGCTCATTGCAAAGAACTACTTCAGGATAATTTGGTATAAAAATACCGTATAACAAAGATTTGAATTCTATCAGTTTTGTCTAATTTCTAATTTCAAATTGAAGATACAACATGCATATGAAAACAGTAGGCATCAGAACTGATTAACTTAAAATCAATCTAGCAAACCATGATTAACTATTCCAAACCATAATTATCTATTCGTGAAAAATCAGCTTATGGAAAGGTGAAAGATCCTACCTGAAGTCTACTCAGGGTGTCGGTGGTGGTGTTCATTCCTGGCTTCAAATCTGGGAGCATTCTGTGCTTAAAAGTAAGAACAGCTATACTAAAATATATGAGCATTCCGATTATCTCTTTTATACAAACATTCACTTTCTTCAATAGCCTACTTGAAAATCATCTCATCTGAGATCACCTAGGAGTAATCAAAACTGTGGGGAGAATTGCTGATTCTTGGATACTTTTTTCCACAAGGGCATGTTAAAGATTGTTTCTGCAGCCAGAAATTTTCTGAATATTCCACAAACATTTCTGAGGTTACATGTTGTCCTTTTAGGTTTTATCGATCTCCATAAATACTGTTTTTGGAGAAGGGGATTAGGATTTGTTTGGGAGGAAATGACTTTTTTTCCAAGTCAGCTTGAACCAAATAATATTTAACAAATTTACCTAAGTCAACATATTTTCTTGGTGTGCATTGTTTCCATGACAGTTTGAATTTTTTTTGTTTCAGTTACTGATAATATACGCTCTTGGGAGCATGAACAGAAACAAATAAAGATGCTTGCTAAGGGGGAGAGGGAGTATTACAGGGAATGTCATATGTTCCCCGTTACCTCTTAGTAAAGGGACTATGTTCCATATTTTCCATCTTAACAAAAAATTAAAATCTCCTACATCTATCCTATCTAATTTTCAAAATTTGAAACATAATTGTGTACTTAAAAAAATTAAATGAACAAGTGTGTAGCTCAGTTTTCTGGTCAGTAAAAAGAAGCTGATGTTAGAGGTCTTTGGGGGTAGCTGAAATTCTGGTGAAGCCTGTAATCTCCATGTTAGCGATGAAACATCTTTCGCTACTCAGGCAACAGTCTAGTAAGAAAGAAATCGTGAACAAATTCATTTTCAATGAAGGTATTTTAAGTCATAACCTAAATACTTTCAAAATTCTCCAATAAAAGTTTTCCTGAAGAAAAACTTTCAAAAACTTACTGAAAACTTGAAAAACTTGACTAAAAACAACATTTGATCATGAACTTTAATATCTATTGCAGAAACCTTTAGCTTGTACCATACCACTGTAAAACTTGGATCTCTCACAATTTTGTACGAATATGTAACTTTTTTAGAAACAAAAGCTGAAGTACTTATTAAAAAATAAATTTTGGTTAGCAATGTATGCAAGAACTATAGTGGTTAGCAGGATTTAAAATCTGTATTATTAACAAAAAATGTTGATATATTTCTTTTCCTAGTCAGCATGCAGCTTTCAGTTCAGAACAGATGTCCCTGGAAGCAGCTAAAGCAATGTTCTCTCTCCTTTCTTGGTCTCCTTTTTATTCTTTCCTGTATTCTTTTCACTGTGTTTGGTAGTCATCATTTGGCACTCATTTTTTAGCTAATATTAAATCTCTTGCATTTATTTTATCATAATTGTGGTGGTGAATGGAGTGAAATCCAGTTGGCGGCCGGTCATGAGCGGTGTTCCCCAGGGCTCAGTTCTGGGGCTGGTTTTGTTCAATGTCTTCATCAATGATCTGGATGAGGGGATTGAGTGCACCCTCAGCAAGTGTGCAGACGACACCAAGCTGGGCGGGAGTGTCGATCTGCTCGAGGGAAGGAAGGCTCTGCGGAGGGATCTGGACAGGCTGGATCGATGGGCCGAGGCCAGTTGTATGAGGTTTAACAAGGCCAAGTGCCAGGTCCTGCACTTTGGTCACAACAACCCCATGCAACACTACAGGCTTAGGGAAGAGTGGC